>JBBMKE010435926.1:0-10101 GCA_037834125.1 Lippia alba
TTACATGTTACCTATTTTTTATTTAATTTAAAAAATAGTATCTGAACAAATTAGTTTGTGTACATACTTACTAAGTTACTTTTTGATCAAATTATATAATTACTATTTTTTTTTCAAAAACACACACACCAAGTGACTAGAGGGATTCGAACCCGAGTCATTACCTTCGACAACGAACCCTCAAATCACTTAGTCAATATCTGTTGGCAAAATATATACATATTATACTTCTATACAATTTAACAAATTTAATGTTAAATTTAATTTTAGTATCTATCTATTGGCCATTTTTGTGTGTTATTACATATAAATTCAAATTGTTTTTTAAAGTAATTTCTTTTTTTTTTTAAGTGTCGTGCATACACGGGGTTTACACTATTACATAAGATTTAATTGCCTCCTACACCATATACGCCTCTTGTAAAACCGGTTAAATAATTGGACCGGAAGATTTAATTGCATTTTGCTTTTCTTTTCAAATACCTCATCACATTGCATTACTAATAAAGATATTAGTACGTCACCCGACATATTATCAGGGCAACTCACGATAATGAAAAACAACACAAAAAAAGGGTAAAATAGGTATATAAATTGTATTTTAAAATTACATCTATAGGTTTTCAAAAAAAAAATACATCTATAGAAAAAATAGACAGAAATTGTGAAAAATCTTTAAAATATAACAAATCCTTCTTTATTGATTTTACATTCAAATTTAACAACTATTACACAACATTGGGAAGTCCTTTGGTTTTTACTAATATTAATGCATAAAAACTAAAAACACATAACATACATATATTTCTGTTCAAGACTCCCTTATCCGCGAACTTATTACTTTGCAAGCAACAAAGTTCTGATCTTTTTAAGTTTTGCCACAACTTCACTTATGCCGATTCTCTCCGAGGGCGAAAAGGGCAAACACTCGATCGCGACACATAGAACAGATGACAAACATTGCTCTTTACCTGAGAAATTGTCTGCCTCTCTTACCAGCAAATTGATGTCCACGATTCGAGTTATATTGTTTTCTTGCAATGAAAGGCTAACATAGCTCATGAGGCTCATGTCCTCCCCAAACATGTCGTCTGTTGGCCTCTTTCGGGTGAAAGTTTCGAGCAGCATCACACCAAAACTGTATACATCGCAACTGGTTGATACAATGCCTTCACCTCCATACTCTGTTCCCACAAATTAAACAAAGACTTAGCGCATCATGAGTTGCAAAAGCCATAAACAATCTAGATTCAACATTTGAGAGATCATTACCTGGTGCCATGTAACCAATTGTTGCCAAGGTTCGTGTTTGCACCATCAACTCCCCTTCGCCGAACAGTTTAGCCATACCAAAATCACCAACATGAGCAGTCATATCTTCATCCAACAACACGTTACTAGGCTTCAAGTCGCAATGAACAATAGGAAACGTGTATTCTGTATGAAGATATTCCAACGCCAATGCCACGTCTATCATAACATTTAATCTCTGCAACAAATCCAAGAAAAGATTATCTGAATATAGCCACTTCTCCAAACTCCCATTAGGCATGTATTTCAAAACCAAAGCCTTGAAATCAAGATTGCTACAACATCCAATTATCTTGATCAAGTTCCTATGCCTTATTGCTCCTAGTACTTGTGTTTCTCTCTCAAAGCTTTGGCTCGCATTTACTGATTTTAGATTGAAAACTTTTACTGCAATTGTTAGCCCGTCAGATAATGTTCCAACAAATACTGAACCGACGCTCCCACTTCCAAGAATGTTGCTCTCGCTGAATCCATTTGTCGCTCTTTGGAGTTCAAAATAAGAACTTTCTCTCCAAGGATGTGATGACATTTGGCTTGCGGGTCCCTTTACGTTGCTCATTTTTCTTCTTCTCACCAGAAGGATCAAAAAAACAACAAACAAGGCTGCTACAACAATACAAATAGGGGGTATAATGTATTTCTCAACAAATTTGAAAGTACTTGTTTTGGTATGGTTTTCAACACAAGGTAAAACTTGGAGACGAGTCGGACCACATAGACCGGAGTTGTTTGAAAATGACTGAGATGTAAAATTCGAAAAATTACCTCCCGTAGGAATCGGTCCTTCAAGTCTGTTGTAAGAAACATTAAAATATTTAAGACTAGAGAGTCTCTCCAAAGAATTTGGGATAATTCCTGAAAAATTGTTAAAGGAAAGATCCAACGATTCTAAACCTCTTAAATTCCCTAGGGACGTTGGAATTGACCCTTGAAATTTATTGTGTGCCAAAGATAGTGAAACCAATGATTCTGCCTTGTCAATAGAACTAGAGATATTCCCCGTGAATTCGTTCCAAGACAAGTCCATTTCTTCTATAACCTTAAAGTTTTCAATCTCGGATGAGAGAGAGCCCTTTAACCTGTTTGAGGACAAGTTTAAGAATAGGAGATCACTAAGGCTGTACAAACTGGAGGGTACATTTGATTCCAACTGGTTCTGATCTAAGTACAATTCTCTCAAGTATTTGAGTTCACCAATGCATGCAGGAATCACTCCAGATAAAGCATTGTTGCTCGCATAGATGAGCCCCAAATTACTTAACCGACAAATTTCAATAGGAATGTATCCTTCGATCTTGTTGTCACCAAGATATACACGAGCGAGTTTTCTTAAATTTCCCAATGTTGGAGGGATAACACCTGTCAACTCATTGCCTCCAAGGTCTAAATCCCGTAAGTTGATCATGTTGCCAATCTCAGAAGGGAGAGGACCTTTAATTCCACAAGAAGACGCTAAAATAGTATGAACTGAATCAGATAATTTTCCTATTACGTTAGTCAGCTTACCATCCAGCAAATTCATAGAAATGTCTATTACCTCCAAATACCGACAACTTGTCAATGAAGTGAGGAAGCCTGGTTCCTTGTTTTTTGATTGTAATGTTAGGTTGTTGCCTTCAAGTACAATGTTTTGCAAGAATCTTAGGTTACCGAGGTTGGGTGCTGGACCAGTAAAATAGTTTATACCCATATCTAACTGTATAAGACTAGTGGCATTGTTGATGCAGCTTGGAATAAGTCCACTGAGTTTGTTGCTAGACAAATAAAAACCTTTTAGGTTGGGAAGTGAAAGGCCAAATGTTGAAGGAAGATGACCTGTGAACTGATTGTTCCCGAGGGCCAAGGTTTCCATTGTTGAGATGTTGAAGATGGAAGGAGGGATGAGACCAGATAACCCATTGATGCCGATACTGAACTCGATAAGATTAAGGCTGCCAATCTCACTTGGCAATTCACCTGCCAATTTAATTTAATTTTACTTGTTAAAAGAATTGAAAAACCGACAAGATTGAATTTCTGGAAGTTTATTCTTTTATAATGCAAGAATAATACTTGACATTTATATGGAAATTTTTCCTTATTCAATCAGAATATATACAAGAATCTTGTTGTAATCTAATCGATTACAATCGATTGTCAACATACCTGTGAAATTGTTGTAATCTAACCATAGATTCTTCAACATGGTGAGGTTTCCAATTTGCTTAGGTATGTTGCCTGTGAATTTGTTAACACGCAAATATACAATCTGAAGGCGTTTACAATCCAACATTTTGTCCAAAATATTTCCGCTAAGTTGATTGGATTCAAAGAATAGTTTTTCCAGATTGGGGAGATTACGACAAACACTGAAAACCGGAATGTCCCCCCACAGATTATTTTCGCGGAAACTCATAATCTGTAGAGAAGACATGTTAAAAATAGAAGCTGGAATTTCTCCTGTTAATGAAGCTTCTTGTATTCTGAGAATCTGCAGACGTGAAAGATTGCCGAATTCCGATGGAATTCCCCCTAAATAGATAGTCGAAAAACATAAGAGATTACTGTTTGGGGCGATACACACCTTGAACATACAATCGACATTCACTTTTAGTTCATAAATATATGTTATTTTGCAAATTTAGATTTTATTTGTTTTTTATGTTCTCTCTCAACTCATAAGATTGTTTGAAATATATAATGAGAACTTCATCTATTAAAATATTTTTTAAAAATTTTATATGTTAGGGTTCATTTTAATATAATTAACAATTTCTTTCTAGAAAATTATATAAATAAAAGGGTAAAACTACAAGATTCTCTGTCTAACTTGAATTTTTTCACACTTCAATCCTCTTTAATTTTTAACTTTTTGGTTTTGTTCTTCAATTTTTAATTTTACACAATTTTCATTTGATTTTGTTTTTATTTTTTATTTTTTATTTTTGTATTTTTATTAAGTTAATTAAGTTGGTAGTTATTTTATTATTTTGTATTGTAATTTAACACCATTGATGAGTCTACTCAGCTACCTATCATTTACACAGCAGCTTGGCCTGGATTCGATAGTGAGGTGGATTAATTTGGAAATTATGTATTTCATGTAAAAAAAACGAAAAATTGCATAAAATTTAAAATTGAAGGACATAACTGATCAAAAACCAAATCAATAAGGATTGAAGTAGGAAAAAAGATTAATTTAGAGACAATCTTGCAATTTTGCCTAAAAACTAGGGATAATCATAAGGGGCAGTTGCAAATAACTCCTCATAAGTTTGAAAATCTTTACTTAACTCCTCATAAATTTATATTTGAAAATATTATTATGCTAGTTCCAAAATAAAATTTTCCTTATTTCATATGATTTTATTATTAATTCTTTTGTGAGATAAAAATTAATTTTTATTTATCCTAATCATCCACTATAAAATAAATTCAAAAACTTTAATTGGGTGTCACTATATTTAATCCCTAAAATCTTATCTAAATGATTTGAAAAATGAAAAAAAAAACTATACGCATGGAATGATCCTATACGATGGTAACTAAATGAGTTAATTTTTTTGTATATTGAAATATACAATTTGAACTAAATGTTATTTACTATTTGTTTGAAAAATTACTTTATGTAACTTGAACTTTTAGTTAATTTTAAAAAACTTCCATTATCTTATTCATTCAGGGTGCATAATATATATATATATATTAAAATGTGGCAATTTAATTCAAAGGTCTTTTATTTTTGTATTTTGAAAAATTTTATTTTATAAGAATTGAATTAGTTATCCACGATATTTAATATTTTGAAATTTGTAATTATTTATCAAATATATTAAATAAATTGTTTTATTAATTATATTAATTAACTTATTAACCCATAAATTTAGAAACATCTAAGTAATAATTAGTTATTGGTCAATTAAATACAGGATTTTTAAACTTTTTAAGACTTCAATTAATCAGTAAATTCCAATTAACATATTAATATCATAAATTTAGTTGATGTTCAATTAATAATGTTTTATTTATGTTAAGTGGTTAATTGATCTAAAAAGAAATATCTGAGTATTTTTTTCTTAATTAATTATTGATTTCAGTAAATTGTAAATAAAATTTTAACATCAGTCAAGGGGATTAATTTTGCAAATAAGGAATATTATATATTAAAGTAGATATATTGATTTTTGTAAATATTGTAAAGATTTTGTAAACTTACCTAAATCATGTATGCAATTTACATAAGTTATCACTATACTTTTAAACTTGAATTTAAACCTTCCAAAGTAAACGAGATTAATTAGGTTACTTAAATTACTCGCACAAAGAAAATTTATTATCAATATAAGTATTTACTTTTTTACTCTAAAACATAGACTAATCTTTCTTCTCTATTTTCTTTTCAGTACTTCTCATTTACTTTGTTTTTCTTCTTTAATGTTTTGATTGAATTATATATGTTCTTGAAATATTTATTCACATTCAAACAATAATATCTTTTAATCTATTTTTTGATGTGCAGGTTATTGATCGATTTTTTATTGCGTTTATTGTATCACATCAGCCATCACAGACAAGCCGCATTAAACTTTTGGAAAAAAGTTCAATTTATTTTATAAGAAAGGTTTTCATGTATTTATCTTTATTTTTTTAAATATACTCATTATTCGTGTATCATTCTAAGCATATATAATATAAATATTTTTAAACATAATAGTTATTTATTATATTTTTTTTGAATTTGTTATTAAAGTATTTTCAAATTTATGAGAGATTGAAAATAAATAGATCAGGCTTTTGATGAAATCTAATTTTTTGTGAAAAATTAAAATTTAATCATATATCAGTAGTTATTTATTGTAACTTTTATTATCTTTTTTTTATTATTTATTTCCAATACTTTTTCTTCTCTTTTTATATTTCTTTCAGTTTCTCCTTTTTTTAAAAGTTGTATTATTTTGTTTGATTTTTTTAATTTTGATTCTCTTTAACTTCTATTTGTAATCTTTATTTTAATTTTTAAATTCAATTCATTCTATTTGTATTTGTATAGAAAACTTGTCGAACCATTTAAAAATACAAATAATTTATGAGATTGTTCATTTGGTACAAATATAAAATTTTAACTACTTAATTTATACTTTCAATAAATATTTAGAAGTACAATTTGAACTATATAAGATAATATGTAATATTTTTGCACTAATTATTTTTAAAATTGATATAATGTTAGAATTTTTTAAAATACATTATTTTATATTTATATATTACGATACATGAGAGAAAACTAGCAAAATATCCACGGGTGACCTTATGAAAATTAAAAATATTTTATTTATTCCATTTTTCTTCTTGAACATAATCACTAATTTAAATATTACATATTCATGGTTTGTTTAATCTTTGTAATATTTTCAATTAAAATAATTCAATTAATTGCTTCTTCACATATTATTTGGCTTATTTATTATTTTTTATTTATTTTATTTTACAGCATATTTTAATTTTGTATATATTTTTATTATCAACTAATTTTGTATTTTTAAATTTAATGGAAATATCATTTCACAATATTCAAAATTTAACAAACTTTTAGTATTGACTGTATATTTATTTTCTTTTTTATTTTTTTTAAAGTTTCTATTTATACTGTATAAATTTGGTCACTAATAATTAATATATATTTATGCTTGACCTTTTCTATTTTAAATCTATTTATCCCAAAACATTTATCATCAATATCTATAATCCTATTGAGCATTACATTTTCAAAGTTCTACTATTCAATTTATTGATTATAAGGACATAATATATGTTTATATTACATGTTCGCTAACGAGGTTATCCTAGTTTGAAACTTTTAGAATATCAAACTGCAATTCGATTTCTTAACCAGGTTATTGAAGTTTGAAATAATTAACAAGACAGAGAAAGTTTTAAAAAAAATTCGTTATTTTTGACTCAATATTTTAAGGCACAAGTAATTTTTGTTTTTATAAATTATCATGTTTGAAATTTCAATTTGATTTCTTAATGAGGCTGACAAAGTTTAAAATCTTTGACGACGTTAATGAAGTTTGAAAGAGTACGGAGATTTTTGGCTCAATCTCATAAGGTACTATTATTTTTTTGGAAAATAAATGCAAAGTTTCATTGTATTAATTTAATCTTATTTTTTGAATTATTTAATTTTAGAATATCAACAAAGTTTGAAATCCTTGCCAGGGCTAAAAGAAATTTTGCGATTCTAGACTTAATCTCTTATGGTACGAGTTGTTTTATTTTTGTAAATTATCGTATTTTATATTTACAAAGGATGTGATATTTATACAATTTCAACATGTTCATCATCATCATCATTATTATTATTGAGAATTGAATGATAATTATATATTCTTTCTGAAATTATTTTTCTTTTACAACATCTCTATTTAATACTTAAATAAACCTATAATAAAGAAATATTTTAGCGGAAATTTATTTATTATTTATAAAAAATATGTATTATATAGAATATTTGTATTGTATATGATTTTATTATTTATTTTAAATTATTTTAGTTTACAAGATTCATATATAATATTATAAGTTATATTGTCATTATACCGTGCATACACTCGTTCCTTATATATGAAAGGCACAAGTGATATATACCTCAGTGGTTGCAAATGTCCTAATAATTTATTCATTGAGAAAATATCATTTTTGTCCTCTACAGATGACATTTTTCGGTTTTGATCCCGAACTTTTTACTTTTTTTATATTGTATCATTTATGTTTCAAAAAATCTCAATTTCAGTCATTTATCTAGCAGATATTAATTTTAACAGAAAAAGACGCGTGTCACTCGCGCGCCCTGAATAAATGTGAACAACGCATGAGTGACACGCTCCTTTTTCCGTCAATTTTTTAACATTCGTTAGTAAACAGACTGAAATTGAGATTTTTTGAAACAAAAAGGATGCAATGTGATAAATTTTAAACTATCAGGACCTAAATGGAATAAGGACATCTCTAGAGGACGAAAAATGATATTTTCTCTTATTTTTAGTGAAGTGCATTTTCAAGATACGTGTCAGCTCAAGTTACAAAAACTACATACCTTGGAAGTTGTTTGCTCCAAGATGCAATGTCTCCAGATTGCTCAACAAACCTATTGATCTTGGAATGCTGCCATTGAAATGGTTAATCGACAATTGCAACTTCTCCAGCTTTCTGCACTTGTAAATATCAAATGGAATTTGCCCGCTAAGCCGATTAGCGGAGAGATAAAGCACAGTAAGTTGTGAGGTATTATTGCACATATCATTAGGCAGCACACCCGACAGACTATTGTTCTCGATAAAAATTTGTTTGATCCTACACAAGTTGAAGATCCTATGAGGAATAGATCCTGTAATAAGGTTATAGTTCAAGTTCAATATTTCTAGTGAAGAAAGATTGCCAATTTCTTGTGGGATTTCTCCACCAAGAGAGTTGTTGGCCAATTTGAGTATCCTCATACGCTGCAGATTAGAGAGCTCGCGGGGTATGAAGCCGGTGAAGTTGCTGTGGCTGAGGTCTAATGAATCGAGGAATGTTAGGTTTCCAAGATTTGGAGTGAGATGAGTGGCCTGAAAAGCAAAGCTGGAGAAATTAAGGGCCGTGACTCGTCGAGGGGTGGTGAACGTACCGGTGGTGCATGATATACCGATCCATGTGCAGATGGATGCGTTGGTGGACCAGTTTTTGGACAAGATTTGAAAAGGGTCTGAAGTTATTGTGGATTTGAAAGCAAGAATGGCTTCTTCATCTTGTTTTGAAACTATTTCAGCTAAAGAATCTGTTCTGAATCTTCTGATACTGAGCAAGAACATTAAGACAGCAATGATGACAGAAAGTTTCTCCATTGGACGACTTGTTGTGTAGTTTGGAGCTCTAGCTATCAACAATGAAGTGATGGACTATATCTATCTGCTTCAATATTTAGATCACAAAGAACAGATATTTGCGTGTAGTTTGGGGTACATGGGTAAAGTCCAAGAAGGGCCTAAAAAGTAAAAC
Source organism: Lippia alba (assembly GCA_037834125.1). Classification (NCBI taxonomy): domain Eukaryota; kingdom Viridiplantae; phylum Streptophyta; class Magnoliopsida; order Lamiales; family Verbenaceae; genus Lippia; species Lippia alba. The sequence goes on from JBBMKE010435926.1 coordinate 9,331, forward strand.
CAAATAACTGAGATTCATTTTTTAAGTCTTTGCTACCGTTTAAGAATTCTGCTTCCAATACGTGTGGGGTACACTAGGAAAGTTTATGAAATATATAAAGTTATAAACCAAGTAACTGAGATTGACTTGCTTCAGAAAAAAAATTCCTCAGAAACCAAAAAACCAAATAATTAAGATTGACTCATTAAGTCTTTGCTACCGTTGCTACCGTTTAGGAATTCTGCTTCCAATATTTCGATTAAGATAAGGCCATAAGAGAAAGAAAGGCCTTTTACAAATACATATTTATTTCCACATTTATTTCTTGAGACCATTTCACTCTATGCCAAACTTATTACTAATATCAAATTGCTATAAACAAAGTTCTAAAGAATTTGTTCTGATACTGAGCAAGAACAATGATGACAGAAAGTTTCTCTATTGGACGACTTGTTGTGTAGTTTAGAGCTCTAGCTGTCAACAATGAACTATATTTATTATCTTCTACGAAAGTAAGACAACAAAGGAGAGAGATTTACGTGTAGTCTGGGGCTGACTCTTTAAGTCTTTGTTACAGTTCAGGAATTCTGCTTCCGGTATTTGCGTGTAGGGTGGGGTGTAAGGATATTTTTGGTTGGACTTATATTAATTGATGATTGTATTAAATAAAATGGGTTAAATAATACAGTTCATTGGGACAAGACTAATAAGACCTATTTTGTGACGCCCCGATATTTCGATCGTACAGGTATGTCGTGTGTGACCCTATTTGCGCGATTTAAATTCTCTTAA
>JBBMKE010435935.1:0-10100 GCA_037834125.1 Lippia alba
ACACGTACCCCAAATTTCTGCCACATGTCACATGATGAGTGGAACCAGGTTGCAATTTGTTACAAAACAATAGTTTATGATGCAAACACAAACGTTTCATAGTTGGGGATGCAAAGTGTAAAAATGGTCATTGTACAGGATGCAAAAAATGAAAAGTCAATGTTCAATTCTCAAGTGGATCATTTTGATTCAATCAGTATTTCGAAACATATTTAAATAGTTAATGATTAAATTTGAAATTGTTCAAAAAATGAAAAGTCAATGTTTGGTATAAATTTGACTTTCATTAAATCGTTTTACGTATTCATTAATATTAGAGAAAAAACATTGAAAATAAAAGTATAATTTCATTAATTATACTATTTTTTGTATGTTATTCATAACTTAAAAGTAATAAAAATGTGTCAAAAAATAAATAAATAAAAACAATAATAAATTTAAAATTGATTTATTTATAATTGTATTTTTTAAAAAAATATCTAAAAAATATGATTAGTGACCCCAATATGCCAAAATTAATCAATCAGTGACCGAATGCAAATCGGTCACAGAATTAGTGACCGAATGCAAATCGGTCACAGAATTAGTGACCGATCAGTGACTGATTAGGGTTTAGGTCATAAATTCAGTGACCGATACCCTAATCGGTCATTAATTTAGTGACCGATTAATGACCGATAACATGTCGGTCATTAAATCAGTGACCGCAATATGCTCCTATCAAACAATATGTGACCGATCAGTGACCGATAAAAATCGGTCACAAAGTTAGTGACCGATCAATGACCGATTAATAAATCGGTCACTAAATTAATGACCGATTAGTGATCCATTAAACGTGAGTCACATAATCAATGACCGATTAGTGACTGATTAGTGACTGAATTTTGGACGGTCACTGATCGGTCACTGATTATCATATATATGTAATACCAGTCACTGATCGGTCATTGATCGGACACTGATCAGTGACCGATCAGTTGGTCACTGAAAATCGGTCACTAAAACAGTTTTTTTTGGTAGTGAAATTACAGCTAAAAACTCGACATGGGCTTTAAGGAAAATTGAAAAAGTGAAGCAGATCTCGAAGTTTTTACAGTAAGCCTTGGGAAAACCCTAAAGAAGAAATTCCGAGGAATATATGAGCTAAAGTTCGCAAGTTATAAAAGCACAAAATAAAAAAGTGGGAAGGAAGAAGAAAATGATGAGCAAGAACTGTGAACTATTGAGATCTCTCTCTATCTGTATTGTATGAACATGGTATTGAGTCCAACAATCATAGCCAACTATAGCCATTTCCCATAAGAATAGTCTCAAAGAGACAAAACCATCACGGCCAAACAATACATTATCGCAACGTTCGAACAGAAAAAGTTGTAATAACCAAAAAGAAAGCGACATAAGACCTAGTTGTCTCTAATGTCCAACAACTAGACAGTTTTATTTTCTCTAATGATAAGTTCTGATCATTCAATTGGGAAGTCTTTTAAACCTTCCAAAATTTCTCAGAACCAATCACAACTAGTTTACTAGTTTTTTGGATACATTAACAGAATTTACATTCAAGAAATCAATAGGGGGACGGAAATGGGAGTTTCCTCGCCCATAAGCGGCTGGAAAAGATCCAACTCACCATACCTCTCCAATACTTGCATTCGGCAGTCCTCAGCAGCCATTAGTCTGGTGGAGTAGGCACCATGGACGGATCCAGGATAATTGGTGCTTGTGGCTTCCCCCGCAAAAAATAGGTTATCCACTGGAATCCTTAACCTCTTGTACAGATCATGGGGTTTCCCAACTATATGATAACTGTATGAACCTAACGAGTTTTTGTCTGTGCCCCAATGTTATATAAGGTATTGGATCTGCATAATTCGTGGAATATTAACATTAGTATTTAGGAAAAAACTCAAGCTTTTTGAATTATTATGCATAGATAGATAGATAGATATTAGTTAATATATATGATCACAGACAATCATCAAAACAAAGAAAATAGAGAAACAAGAAACAATACCGGGTCTGAAGCATTTGGAAGTATCTTTCTGATTTGTTCAAAAGCAATATTAGCAGAAGCCCCATCCGACATTTTTTCAATGTCGCGAGCCAGTTGGCCGGCAGGCATGTAAACAAGAACGGGTGAGCTGTGGCCTTGTACAGATTAAGAAAATAACTGCACCCATATGAAGTTTCAGCAACCACTCCCAAGAACTCCACATTCGGCCAAAACACCTTTTCAAAGTGCAGAATTATTTTTCTCGATTCCAATCCCAATTTCATTAATTGCTTCTTCCTTCCGGTCAGGTAATCTTGGCTCAAATTTTATCTCCTTTCCTCCCATCTAACTACTTTCGTCGCCACATCTGAGAGGTGGGTTAAGTCAAGAAGTATTTAAAAGAAAATTGTGAAAGTATCCTCTTAAATATCTATACTATATATCAGGTGAGAGCTCCTATATTATATCTACTAGCATAAATCTCGTGCGTTGCACGGATCGATTAATTAATGAATATAAACAAATACATATTAAAAAACATTAAAAAATACAAAGTAAATTTAAAACATGATGAATTAATTACATCAAATAAATATAAATATTTATATTATGATTTTTTATACATTAAATCAATAAATAGTATTTTTTATTTTTATGCAATATATATATATATATATATATATAATTTTACATGTTTAAATATCCTTTGATATTAATTCAATTTTTTTTATACATTTAAAGAGTTTTTACATCTTATTACTGTCTAAAGCAAAGAGATGTTAAGAAAATAAGAACATAAAAAGTTATTTATGATAAATTTACAATATAATTTTCTTAAACAAAAAGTTAAAAGATATTAAGAGAAAAGTTTGATAATTGTGGATGTATATGCTTAAATTTTAATTTTTCAAAAGGAATTAGATTTCATCAAAAGAATAATCCATTTACTTCCAATCTCTCATAAATTTAAAAATAATTTAATAGTAAATCAGGAAAAAATAAAATAATTAATAAATATTCATATTATATATGATTAGAATGATACACGACCAATGAGTATATTTAAAAAAAAATGAATGTACAAATCTTCTTATAAATTATATATAACTATTTCATCGACCCATTTACATTTTTAGATATTTTTAAACCAATAATTAATTTTTAGACTTGTGTCCCATCTATATTATTTTGGAAAGATTTTGGGAAATAAAATCTAGTGATACAAATATATATATTATTGTTTATAAACATATTATTTTGGGAAGATTTTCAGAAATTCGTACTTAAAAATGATTTAGAACGGAAAAAAATATATATCATTGAACAAAAATATATATAATTATCTTCTCCGGATTTTGAATAAAAGTTTTAACATGTATTTCTCTACAAAAAATGAGAAAAAAACTCATGAATTAATATACAAATAAATATCATAAAATTTTAAAATATAATTAAATTATCCTTAAACAAAGATATGTATAATTACGTTTTCATGGAGCAGTACTTGAATGAAAACTTTTACAAAATAATTTTCTAACGGTCTTTTTATCAAAAAAATGAGGGAAAAAAATGTATCGTAAAGGTGGAAGAAAAAAAAACTTATTTGGTAGTTCCTATAAGACATAGGGTGGAACACCCTGCCAACAATCTTCTTTTATCCCCGAAAAATTACAATGAAAAGAAAGCAAAAATTAAAAAATAATACAGAAACAACATATTAAAAGAAGGTTTGCAATATATAAAGTTGATTCATGATTCATCAATATAAAATCTCCTCCATTAACCCCAAAAGATGTTACTACATTTCACATGTATTCAATGGTTATATAATGGTTTAAGTTTCATTTAACATGTTATCTTTTTGTTAAGTCAATATATTTCCTTAAATTGGTTTCCTTAAGAAAGAAATTTCCTTAAGATTTTCCTTAAGTCAATATATGAATTGATGGTCGATAAAAGAAAGAAATTTCCTTAGGATTTCATCATATATTTTGCACTTTATTATTTACTAAAAGAAGTGTTAGAAAAAAGTCAATCCCCTTAATTAATGCTAAAAGCCTAAAACAATGTTAAGTTTATTTCAATCAATTGAATTAATTAATTAAGATTTTTATATTTAATTGTTTCTTTAATTAGCTGGACTCAATTAATGACATTACAAAAATATAATATTATTACTCGATAGTTATAAAAATATTAAAAATTTTGTAATTAGTTATTAATTGAACATTTCGTTACAACCTTTCTATATATTATAGTATATATATATAGATATAGATATAAATATAAATTTATTAATTTAGATTTAAAAAATTAATTAATTGGATGTAGTAATTTAAGCAACTAATTAATCAATTCATTTATTAATTCAATATTAAGAGATTAATTATATTGACATTCAATTAAAAATTAATTTATATCTCATAAAATAATTAATAATGAATTTATATCAAATAAGAAGATTTATTTTAAAACTACTAATAATAATCTTTTTAAATATTAAAAATAATTTAATATTCTAAAAATTATACATAAGACAAAAAAACACATGAAAAATTACATTATGAATTTTTTTCAAAGATAATTATTTTTATTTTCACATAAAATAATATATAAAATAAAAATAAGAAAATTATATTTTCTATTTATTAAAAATCTAAAAAAAAACACAAAATGTCATTTAGTCAAACTTGCTAAATATAATTATTTTTCTTATTTATCACTTACTTTTATAATAAAATAATATATAAAATAAAAATCAACCAATCACATTTTTTTATTTGAATAAAAAGCTAAAAAACACACAAAATTCCACATCATCAAAATGCACAAAAAGTCAAAAGTCAAATATGGTTTTCAAATATATAATAATATAGGTAGATACTATATATTAAGTGAGAGCTCCCTTAAAGTAATCGTTTTGGTATTTTGAACTCTGAAATTATTTTCTTTTCTTATTTTTTTATTCCTCTCTCCACATTGTATTTATCTCTTAATTAAGCCTTTTTTTCCCCTCAACTTGGTTTTAGTTTTTCTATTCTATATTTTTATTATTTTTTATTTCTGTTTTGTATTATATTTTTATTTTTTAATTATATTAAAATTAATTATAAAATAAATATTAATATAAAAATTTTAATTTAATATATATTTGAATAAGTATAATTTTATTTGCACACGCATCGAGTGTGCCGATATTATTAGTTATTATTATATTAAGTGAGAGGGCCAACTTTGGTCTCCCCATTTCTTTTTTTTATTTAAAAAAAAAGAAAAAAAACTCACCTCATGTATAATACTAAGGGTTCTCAAACTATTTTTTAGATTTTCTATTTCTTTTAAATTTTATTTTAATTAAAAAAACTGAAAAAGTTCAACCTACCTAGAAAACTAATTGATCTCAAACACGTAAACTAACTGATCTCAAACACATATTTTATTCATTTTGTGCAGAATTACTAGTAGCCATGTATGATTTCATACTAACCAACAAGGGTCCAAGCGGTAAATGGATTCATTCCTAAGGGTGAAGTCCCGTGTTGGAATCCCCATTTGGGTGTGCGTGTGTTATAAATTTTGTCATATTTCAATTGGAAAATTTGGATTTGGCTTCCCTACTATTAGGCTTAATTACAACGCAATTCATCTAAATTGAAAAATTATATTTTAATCCCTAATTTTTGTTAGACTGAATTTAGAGTAGCCAAATGTAATTCTTCTTATTTTAATTTTAGTACGGGCGTCTGAAAGATTTAACACATTTAGTCCAATTACATTTGTAGTCCATTGTATTCAAGAAATTATCAAATCCAATATTTTTGAAATATGGAAAGAACAAAACAGGGGTCATAGTAAGGTGGCAAACATGACAAAGACAAAGGAAAATAAACTTATTTCATAATGATTTTATTAGTATTACATTGAATATATGACAAAAATTATAAAATCATTTCTAAAGTTTACAAAAATAACAACACGATTCCTACAAAATGTGACTTTAACAATAAATCAAACGCATTTTTTGAATGACATAACGAACCCAAGAGATCACAAATGGTTTTCAAAGTTAAAACTAAAATATAATTTCTCGATAATGATAAATTGCATTGTAATTACATCTAAATACAGGGTAATCAGATGTAATTCTCTCAATAAATTAAGTAAATATAGGGAATAAAAAATTCCGCTAAGGTCAAAACGTATAAATTTGGATACTAACTCTATAAATAGGAGATCTGCTATGGTCGGATTTTAAACCTATAAATGGAAGATCCCCTTGGATTCGATTCGAATTCTAAATTAGGGTCGGATTCTAAACTTATAAATAAAAGATTGGCTGAGATTCGAATTCTAAATCTATAAATACCATATATAAAAGTATGTCATCTCTTATTAATTTAAATTCAAAACATTGAATAGATTTTTTTCTAAATAAAATGCATAACATTAGATATCCGGTACAAAAGTATGTCATCTCCTATTAATTTAACGGTTAATTACATCCACATCCCATTAAAGTATAGAAAATTACAATTGGTAACTCTCTTAGCCAAAATATTACATATACACCAATTTAGAAGTTTTAAAATTACACTTAACCCCTAATGTTGGAATTTTTTTGTCAAATAATTAATAGAACATATCAGAAATTTACAAATTACTCGTTATGCCCCCTTATCGTATTAAATTTTTATTAAAAATAATAAAAAAAGTGAATTGACGATTGTAGCCCCGTTTATACTTAAGAAGCCAATGTTTTCTTTTGTAATTCAATAAACGTATTGTGTAGAAGATGAAGAGTTGTGAATCAACTTCGTCATGGCTAGAGAGAAGAAACGAGACGTATATTGAATCACAAAAATAAAAATCTTTAAATAGGGGTACTATCGTCAATTCACTTTTTTTATTATTCTAAAAAAAACACGATAAGTGGGGGTCACCACCTGATAGAGGCAGAAGCGGGGGCTGCCAGAGCTATCTACGTCGAGTCTTTCGATTGAAAGAGGAAGGGAGACAATTCAAATGCCAGCGTACAAATAGAAAAAGTCGTGCTTTAAATTGAAATCCCAAAATGCAGAGAAGACTTGCGAGGGCAGATCCAAGTATAATTTATAAATTTCTAACATATTCTATTAATTATTTGATAAAAAATTGAAATATTAGGGGTTAAATATAATTTTAAAACTCTTCAATGGGTGTATGTATAATATTTTGATTAAAAGGATCATCAATTGTAATTTCTTATCCATACATGGGTGTGAATGTAATTAACCCTTAATTTATATTAGTAAGTTTGGCACACTCGTTGCGTGTGCGAATTATAATTTTTTTTGTTTTAAATATATATAAATTAATTTTATATTAATATATTTTATCATTATTTTTAACATAATTATTGCATTTAATATAAAAATAGCACAAAAGTATAAAATATCAAATAATATTATCTTTAAAAAAATTCATTCAAAATAAAAAGAAATAAATTAAATTGGGTGCGAAAAGATGAGTTAAGAAAATATAAGAGAGAAAAAAATAAATAAAAAAGTGGTGAGAAAAACGTATGAGAAAAAAATGGATAGAAGATAAATAAATAAATAAAAAACAGAACAAGAGTCCAAGAGACAAAAACGATTACTATTTGGGTAAAAATGGATAGAAGATAAATAATAAAAAAACAGAACAAGAGTAGATAGATTACATAAACCTAGAAATATTTTCAAATTTAATTCTTTAACTCATATATAATTCTATAATTCGCTCACCGCAACACAACTGACTTTGTAAACTAAAAATGACTTTTTGTAAGTGAATGATTTCAAACTAGATCAAAGAGAGAAAAAACAAAAAAAGAGAGAGAGAGAGAAGTTTTTCCAATTGTCTTAGATGGTGCGAATAATACATAACTATTACCATATAAACATAAACTAAGTGTTCACTACTCAAATGCCCATGCATACTCCCTGCGAACCTTCGCTTCCTCCTCCGCGGTAAAATCGTTCTCGATGTTGAAGATCTCGCGAATTTCCTCCGGACTCATATCTTTGATCATGTCGGCAACAGCTTGGCACGCGACGTCGAGCAGGCTCTTGATGTCCAAATAGTTTGCAGCCTGAGAATATAACAAACATTCCATTAATTAATAGAACAACACAGTTAAAAATAGCTGCTTTGGCTCTTGCATGTGTGTGCAGAAAAAAGATGAATAACATTGTAAAACAAAAATAGCTAAGGAACTGCCAATATATATATATTCAAGGCACGTAATCTATTCGGTTACATTTTTTTTTGCCCCATGTAAATTACAATTTTGAGACCGATAATTGTCCGTTATTAGAGTTATACCTAATCAATCAAAGCCATGACTTGAATATAAAACCTAAAATTCATTATTACTAGACCACAAAACATGGTAAAATTAGTAACTCAGAGTAGGGATGTGGTTTACGGACCAAGCCAACTAAATTTCGAATTTGGGTCTGAAAATGAAGTCGAATCAAGCCAACTAAATTTCGAATTCGAGTCTGAAAAGTGAAGTCGAATCAAGCCAAGTTCGAACCGAACTCAAATTATCATGGCTCACAAACCGATTTATTCTATTTGAAAAAAATGATATATGAATTACTAATATATATATTTCTTTTTAAAAATTATATGATGGGTTCGAACTCGCCCAGCCAAACTTGCTATCAAACTAAAGGAAGTTTGTCAAACTCGAACTAGTTTGAGCCAAAAAAAAACAAAGTTCAACTCGGTCCTTAAACATCAGGGTCCTATAAACAGAATTAAATTCTATGCAATCAAACAAGAAGGGGCAAAAAAATTCAACTCAACACAAAAAAAATTAGGGTAGAAAAGGAGCACCCAGACCAAAAACACTAAACGAAATTAAACCTAACATATATAGGGGAAAGAAATACAGTGATTTAGTATCATACCAAAATCAGATCTAACAGGGTGGCTAGATCGAGCTTCACAAACTCAGCATCAAAAGCCTTCAAATCATCCTCGGTAAACTTCTCAGGCACGCCAACGTGGCGCTTGCAGTACTCAATCACCTTTGACAGCATATCGGAATTGACATTGGCCAAAGGGATGGTAGTGCTGGCGCAGTCATCCTCGATCATGTGCTTAATAGTTTGCGAAAAGGCGGCAACAGACTCTTCAACCTCAAAGGTCTCCCCATCGCCGGCCCGAAGAACGATCACCCTCGGTGCTGCAGCAGCTTCGGTGGACGACGACATCTTATTTGATTGATTTGATTTCTAAAACCCTAATCCAGACGGACAATACTAAAGAGATATATATGCGATTGAGTTGCTTGAAACGAATGAGAATTTAATTACTGCGCGTCTCTTTTATAGAGAAGAAAACGGACGTGTGAAAGGAAGTTGAAATATTTTAGGAATTGGTTGAAATTTCGACTATTGGTTGAAATCGGAATGAGATCCTAACCTTTTGAGACTTGTTTCCTTTTGGACTTCTAGTTTCTTGCGGTGTAATCTATACAATCTATGCACACTAAAAAAATAAAAATAAAATAAAATTTTTATATATTACTTAACTTTTAAATATTTTTAATATAATTATAGGTTGTTGATGAATAAATAAACAAAAAATAATATAAAGTTAGTATAAAGTAATAATCTAAGTAAAAATTTAAAAATATTAAGTAATAATTTAAGTAAAAATTAAAAAATATTAATAAAAAAGAAAATATAACTACTTTCAAGGCTTTGAACCCAGTACATTACCTTTGAGAAACAATCCTCCAACCACTTAGACCAACCCCTTGGTGAGAGTCTAATTAATATGGAAGAGATTAAGAAGAAGAAAATTACATATATGGATATGATTGTGTGAATAAAAAAATTACTAAAATACATGGATAGAATTGTGTTAAAAAATAATAGAAATAAAAAAATACAAATAAATCTCTCACTTAATATAATAGTATAGATAAAAGGCTTATTCAATGTAGAATGAGTGGTGTCAGCTTACACTACTAGAAAAACGACATATAGCGACGAAAATTTAGCAACGAAAATTATTCGTTGCTATTTAGCAACGAAAATAGCAACGAAAAATAAATTCGTGGCAAAGTGCT
>JBBMKE010435953.1:0-10100 GCA_037834125.1 Lippia alba
TTCGGTTCGGTAAACGGTTAGGCAAAATCAAAAACCGAAAATTCGGTTAACCGAACCGATTTACTGAATTTTCGGTTTTTAACCGAATGAACACCCCTACCCACTATGTATGCATTCGCGTGGAATCAAGAATTCTGTGAATTTTAGTCCGTCACTAAATCTTATAAATTTATAAACGTTAAAATAATATGTTGAACATATACTTTAAATATATAATATGTAGTATATTTATACTTACGTATATTTCATAAAGTTTATTAAATTTTTAATGTAATTATTAGTATTAATTTTTATTTAAGAAAGTAATAAATAATATGTGTTAAACAAATAAGCAATGATAATATAAAATAAATAAATTTTGAACTTTAAGATTGACTAATATCATGACGACTAATGAAAGGGAAAACCCATATTTACATGAATAGGCTTATCATGAAAATGAACATTTCTAATTTTATTTTGTATCAATCAAAGATTTAAAAATTGATATGAAAAAGTCCATTCTATTTGATGGTATCGGAATCGGTAAAGGGAAAGATTAACACCAAACACTCTCTATTTGTGTAAAAGGGAAGACCATCATAGGGTTGAGCCTCAGGAACTGGGTTCCTGTTAAGCATGGATTCTACCAGTTATTGTAACACCTCAAGGAAGAAGATGAAGCTGTAAGAAGCTTGAAATGTGCAGCAATGGGATTTTCCATTCAGTGCGTGTTTCTTGTGCATGAAGAAAATCAGTGTAGTAGATGAAGATTGCTTGAGAAATGAGTGAAGTGATCCTTCTATTTATAGTTTGAGGGTGAGGACAGTTAGGTAATTTTAACCGTGTGGTCCTGGAACAGTGTCGCCCTAGACACGTGACGGAGTGTGAGTGACTGAAATTGACTTGTGTGCGTCACCATCACCTTTTTGGCGGTTATGCCAAGTTGCTATGTCAGCGGCAGTTAAGGAATGATTCTCCTGAGCGATGAGACGCTCGTGTGACGCTCGAAGATGGTCCATTGAGAAAGGGTGTTGGAGCATTGGTCCAGCGAGCGCTGGAGGCACGAGGGTTGACTCACGCGAGGGTGAGGTTTCGTAGGAGGTAGCTCCCTAGAGAGTTCTGTGAGGATTGAGGATGGGCACGAGCCGCGAGCCTTAGATATCCAAGCGTTCCATTAGGTCTGTCACTGGGTCATGAATGGAGTCTTCGACGATCATGCCACGTGGACGGTGGAAATACGAGCATATTTTGGGTCCATCATTTTGCCCCCCAAATTCTGCAGTGGGATCTCGAGCATATTGTTGAATTTCGAGAGCCTTAGAGCTATTTCCAGAATGCAGAGGGTCAAAGCTTTTACAGTTGTAAGTCAGGTCGAGCATTTCGGCAACGGGCATCTCCTGTAGGGCATTAAATGCCATCTTGTCTGAGGTTAATTTTGTGCAGGCGAATTTAATGCAAAGTGGAAACGTGGGCGCGTGAACTTCGGGTGACATGCGGCGGTTACCAAAAGTAGAACGGTTACCAATGCGGGAATGATTGCGTTTTTGAATCTAGGCAGATTCAATACTATATAAATAGGGAAATTTAATCTTTTTGCCATTTTTTACGCTTTCAAAACACTCCCAGAGCATAAGAAGTTTTCTGCAAACCTTTGCAATTTTCGGTGACAACCACAAGTTCTCATATCAAGGTATTTACCCTCTTGATAAACCCTATTACTAACCGTAAATTTAGGTTGAGGGAAGACCATTGTTTGATCACTGCGTGGGATTGCTGATTTCTGGAAACTTAGGCTTTTAGACCCGCCTGCGTTTTCTCGAATTTCTGAGAATCAATTTTGAACCCCATGGCCGGTGAAAAGTCTCTCAATAACTCAGGTTTGAGTGATATAGCTGCGGAGATAGAATAGATGTCTCCCCACGTTTCTCCCCTGCAGAGAAGACGGAGGATTCTGGAGGCGACTCCGGTGAAGGGTGCAGGAGATGGCTCAGATGGAGTTCTGGTAGCCCTTCCTGTCGCTAGCACCAGTGGTGCAGGTGGAGATGAAGAGTTGAATGCTGCAATCCGGGGGGATAAACGAAGAAAACCCTGACAATGTTGACGTGCAGTTCTAACAATTATATAATTCTGTATTGATGATGCAATAGGAGGAGAGAGTTCTCCCGGTAATGAACACGGCGGTTAGACCCTAAGACCATCGGGTAACCGTCGCCCTGAACCTCGAGGGTGTAGGGATTTCTGGGTGAGTAGCAGAAGAGGAGCCTGCGAGGAAAAAATGAAAGGGGAAAGAACCCCTAACAAAGGTACGAGGGACAAACCCGCATAAGACTGAAAAGACCCCAACCGAAATCAAGTCTGCAATGACCTTCGAGGAGACAGAAAAATTAATGGATAAAACATACTGGGCTCCGGACTTAGGAGTGCGCGTGGCAGGTGAAAACGAGCGAGCGAATGATCCTCTTAAGGGATGGATGACAGTGTATAAGGACACTGTCACACTGGGAGGTATGCGGTTCCCTATCCCTCGGGAGGTGAGGGATATCCTGAATTACATCAACCTCTGTCCCTCGCAGGTCTTGCCCAATGTGATAGCCCTTATCAACCCGTTTGTGGCTCTGATGAAGGCCACAGGACAGGAACCGTCGGTTGCCAATTTCATCAAGTTATTTCAGGTGGCCAGATCCCCACGTTCGTCACCAGAGGATAGTTTTTATTATATCTACTCCAAAAGATACATGAAGGTCATCAATTCCTCGAGGAATTCCCTCGGTGAGACTTGGAAGAGCAAATACTTCTTCGTAATTGGCCCTGCTGGAATGCTTTGCGTATCTGAGCGATGGGTTGTGCACGGTGACGGTCCATTGGTGAAAGAGAGATCCCCTGCGCCGACATTTGAGGGTTGGGCCAAAAGATTAGCCTTCGCGATGACAAATCTAAACAAAGTTGTGGAGACGGGGGACTTGTTGCAGAATGAGGATGCCCTTTTCCACTTTGGGCTCTCGTCCCATCCGAGGATAATTGAGGATCCCCCTACAGCAACCATGGAAAAAGATGGTTAGGTTTCTAGGAACTAACTCCCTGCTAACCCACTAACCTTGAGCGCTGTTATGATATCTGTTGTCCCCAATATTTTACTTGTTTATAGTTTTTCCAGTCTTGGATCTTGCTTTGACGTTCGGTTTTTGGTATTTGATGCAGCTATTGAAGTTTTAATGGTAGAAAGGGCAGCTTCGAGCAATGTGGCTCTTCTGAAGGCAACGGCCACAAGCGCCACTGCCTCGGGGAATCCAGAGACGATCGCCCTCCAAGAAAGTGGGCCAGCGACTGGGGGTGCGAGTGACTCACAAAAGAGGAGGGATGATCTGGTGGGTACTAAGGGTGCCGAGGGTCAAGAGGTTGTAACTGAGCCCTTGAAGAAGAAGAGGAAGTTAGTGAAAACGGCGCAGGCAAGCACAAAGAGCTTTGAAGGGCTTCCTCGCACTCGAGGGTCTATTCGAAATTGTGAGCGTTGCGCAAAATTTTGAAGAAGGGTAGGTTTCTGTCAGCTGACCGAGAGATGAATCTGTTGAGGAAGATTATCTTCCCCACTAACACTTGAACCTCCCTGATGTTTTGAGGGGACGACATGTCGAGGATTGCCTTAATCTTCTCTGGATTGGCTTCAATCCCTAGTTGGCTAACCACGTAGCCAAGGAATTTGCCGCCTCGCACCCCGAATGTGCATTTAGATAGGTTGAGTTTCATTCCATACTGCCTGAGAATACTGAATGCTCGTCGGAGGTCATCCAGGTGTGAACCCTGACGCTCGCTCTTCACTATCATGTCATCCACTTAAACCTCCATGGATTTTCAAATTTTAGGTTCAAACATTCGATTAACCAAGCGCTGATACGTTGCTCCGGTGTTCTCGAGGCCAAAAGGCATGACCAAGAAGCAATAAACTCTTACGTGTACAATGAGCGAAGTTTTTGGGATATCTTCAGGAGCCATGAATATCTGGTAATACCCCTAGAAGGAATCCATCATGCTCATAAGCTTGCAACCCGTAGTTGAGTCCACTAGTTGATCTATGCGAGACAGAGGGTAGGGATCCTAGGGGCAAGCTTTGTTCAAGTTCGTGAAGTCATTACACATACGCCACTTATTTGCACTATTGGGCACGAGAACGACGTTGCAAAGCTACTCCGGGTACAAGATTTCTTCGATATATTGGGCGTCGAGGAGTTTGTTGACTTCCTCCTCATTGACTTATTTCCAAAATCTATGAACATCCCTCTTTTTCTGTTTGATAGGCTTGAAGGTAGGATCAACGTTAAGCCTGTAGACTATGACGCTCGAGTCAATGCAGTAAGGTCCGAGGCTTTCCAAGCAAAGATATCTAGGTTCTTTCGAAGGAAGTCAATCATCATTACCTGAGCTAGTCCCGTGAGGTTTGAGCCTATCTGTGTTGTCTTCTCGGGATTGTCTGGCTCTAATTAAATGGTGAGGTACTTTTCTGTTGGCTCGATTCTCACTTTGGGACGTGGTGCATCGAGCGCTTTTTTCTTGCCTGTGAGACGATTATCCACTTCTTCCTAAGAATGGTCTTCCTTGCTGTCCGAGGATTCCTCAATGGCTCCTGGCGGTACATCACTCGCAGAAGCCTTGGACCCTCTTTTCTTATTCTTTTTCTTGTAGAGTTTGGCCCGTTTCGCTAGGGACCGTCTTCGTCGAGCTTTGGGAAGTCGACAGTTTTCTTCATTGAACCTTGCTGGATGGTCTGTTTTAGCTTGTGGCTGCGAAGGGACATAATATAGCATTCCCAGGCCTCCTTCACATTGCATAAGACTTCTCCAATTCCTTCGGGAGTGGGGAACTTGATCTTCTGATAGTATGTTGAGATAACAGCTTTGAAGTCCACGAGGGCTGGTCGCCCAATAATGATGTTGTAAGGTAAGTCTACCTCAACAACTGTATATAAAACATTCAAAGTTTTACGTTGTGGGGCACGACCAAAAGAGATGGCCAAGCGTATTTGTCCGTGAGGGACAATCTCGGAACCCCTAAAGCCAATGATGGATGTTCTGAGGGGTTCGAAGGGGATGTTTGTGATGTTCATTTTTTGGAAAGTAGAGTAAGGCAAAATATTGACGGAGCAAATCAGAAGTTGTACTAGCCCCATGGGTGATAAAGTCATTGTGTACGTCTAAGTTAACCACCATGGGGCAATCAGAAGTTGTACTAGCCCCATGGGTGTTACAATGTGTTCTAAATCCTTATCAGTAAACCAACAATGTCATTCTCTGTCGAGAACTGGCTGGCTTCCAAGGAGTACACAGATTGCATTAGCTGGATATTTTATCATAGCTTCACACAAAATAGCGGTGAGAGGCGTTAGAATCTCCTTCTGAGGATCCGCCAGCAATCATATAGATGACCGCGTATGGCTGGTTCTCAAGCTCTCCCATCTTCTGCTTTCTTCTGTTTCTCCCCTCGGGTTGATGACGGGGAGGGCTCCTTGAGAGTGAGCGGCTCCTTCTACCATCGCGTGCACGCTCGTTGCAACGTTCATCGAATCGCTCAAGGGCTCGCGCGAACTCTTTGAGATGGCCCCCAGCGATGAGTCTCTGAATTTTCGTCTCGAGCTGACGGCAGTCATTGATGTCATGGCCTTTCTGCTTATAAAAGACACAATACTTGCTCGAGCGTCTCTGAGCCTCGATCTCTCATTTTTTACGGTCGTTTGAAGATTTTTTTGTATGCCAAGGAATAGATTTCGGCGATAGGCCTATTAAGCGGAATACGCTCGCACTCAGACCTTCGTGGTGGTGATGCATTCTTTTTCGAGTGGGGTGGACTGCAGCGACGACTGTTTTTGTTTTGCTCGCCCCTCTCTAGGGCCCTTACCATTGGAGAGGGGTTTTCCAGTGCATGCTCTCAAGCCTGGTACATGTATTCCAGAGTGAAGTGGAAATCTGCAATTTCCCTTAGCGCTAGCATGGTTTGTGGCTTTTGCTTCGCTACCTTTTCACAAACTCCTTGCTAACATAGTTTTTCATATTGATTGACTGGAAGAGGACATGCCTAACGAAGACTATCAAGGGCTGCTCCACCAGCAAGACCTCCTTATTAAACCGCCCCATGAAAGATTTGAGGGTTTCACTGGGCCCCTGCACTATATTGTAGAGCATGGTTGCGTCGGGGATAGGCGTCTTCAAGGAGTTGAAGTGGCTGAGGAAGATATCCATTAGATCTCCGTACCCTCGGATTGAGCGCGGAGGGAGCTTGTTGTACCACTCTTGGGCTATACTTTCAAGGGAGGTGACAAAGAGCTTGGCCCAATAATGCAGAGGATGCTCGTAGAGGTACATCAAGTGGGTGAAATGGTTGAGGTGCTCTGCCAGATCGGTGGTTCTGTCATACCTGTTGATGGATGTTGGGATCTTGCTCATCCTCGCTCGGGTCATGAGGACTTCATCCATGAGAGGTGAGACTTACAGGAGTTGGTACTTCCCTTTGCATCTGTCATACTCTTTGTGATCCTCGTGGCTCTCTCTTCGGTTATGCTGAAGTGGCCGACGTGGTTCACGAGCGTCTCTGGCCCTGGACCTCTCGCCCCCCAAATGGGGAACTTGGGACCTTGCTCGAGAGAGCGGCTGTACCATGGTCTGGAGATCATAGAGCTAGTTTTGAACGTTGATGAGTTGAGGGTTGACTGGAGCTCTTCTTCTTCATTATTCCCTCTTCTCCTGCCTTGAGGCTCCACAACGTTTCGTGGAGCTGGAGGTGGTAGTTGGTCTACTCTCGGGGGCACGTCATCCCTCGGGGGAGGAGGAGATGGAAGAGGTGGTTGGGCAGGCTGCTGGGCGTTCTGCGTCGCCTCGAAGGGGTGCACCCTCAATCCACTCAGAGGCGGTGCTACATTCGTGCTTATTCCCGTCGGGAAATGGTGGTGGTGAAGTGCTTCTAGACATTTTGCGTGGCCTGAGCCTCGTACTGGGCGTAGACCGCCATAAGTTGTTGTCCAGTCATTTGGGGCATCTCTACTCCCTATATTTCACGAGGCAACGTCGTGGGAAGCTGCAAATTCCCCACGTGGTATGGTTGGATACTCGGCAACATATTGGGCACCATACCCGACACCATGCTCGGCGCGAATCCTGGGGTATAACCGTGCACTACCCCAGGCTGCATGAATGTTATGCTCTACGAAGGTATCATTGTGGTGGCGAATGCTTCGGCGCTCGCAACTCCTGCGGCGTGAGAGGTGTTAGCTGCATTCGTTGGTGCAGATGGTGGAACATGTGGAAGACTAGGGTTGGCAGCGTTGTTTTGGTTAGCCAGGTCCACCGTTAAGTTTACTCCTCCAGTGGCGGTGGTAGCGGCTCCATCTTCAGGACCTTCTGCGTTTAGTGGGGGAGCGTCCCTCGGTTTTCCACAGTACCAGAACGCGTAGTTACCATATCTAAGGTTGGGGCAAAACACAACCAAGGGGAAATGAAATGAACTGAACTGGAAAACCAAATCTGAGGAAAATGGGTGTTATTGTTCGATTAGCTTAACGAAGATGAAGGCGGTGTAAGATGGTTTCCCTCAGACAGCGCTAAAAATGATGGTGTTGGAATCGGTAAAGGGAAAGACAATCATAGGTGTTGAGCCTCAGGAACTGGGTTCCCGTTGAGCATGGATTCTACCAGTTAGGGTAACACCTCAAGGAAGAAGATGAAGCTGTAAGAAGCTTGAAATGTGCAGCAATGGGGTTTTCTAGTTCAGTACGTGTTTTTTGTGCGTGAAGAAAAACAATGTAGCAGATGAAGATTGCTTGAGAAAGGAGTGAAAGTGACCTGTGTGAGTCACCATCACCTTTTAGGCGGTTATGCCAGGCTGCTATGTCAGTGGGAATTAAGGAATGATTCTCCTGAGAGATGAGACACTCGTGCCAGTGGCCGAGCATAGGGACGCTCGAAGATGCTCCCTTGAGAAAGGGTGTTGCAGCATTGGTCCAGCGAGCGCTGGAGGCACGAGGGTTGACTCACGTGAGGGTGAGGTTTCGTAGGAGGTTGCTCCCCAGAGAGTTTTGTGAGGATTGAGGCTAGACACGAGCCGCGAGCCTAGGATATCCGCGCGATCCATTAAATCTGTCACTGGGTCATGAATGGAGTCTTCGACGATCATGCCACGTGGGCGGTGGAAATGCGAGCGTATGTTGGGTCCATCACTATTCTCGCCTCATTTTATCATAGCAATCACGTGGTAATTGTGTAGCTAGCAATCATTATTGGGGCAGTTTGAAATAATTCTCCATTAGTTTGAGATATTTTTACTTTACTTCACATAAAATTATACAATATAATAGGATATAGATACGACATTAAAATGTTTTAGTACTACATTTTGTGAAAATTATGCAACATATTTTGAGAGGTATTTTAAGTACGATATTATGTGAAAATCATACATGTTGTAAAATAGGAAGTTAAGTAAAAATATGATGCCCAACTAAAGATTTATCTCACATTATCAGATCATTATTCTCTGCAATTTAATTTTCTATAACCATAAAATAATTAAGTGATTTGGATGTACCAAACAGTTCATATGTATCAATATTTCTTGGGAACGGATTCAATTTGAATAAATTATTATTTTTCTAAGACGGCTTGCGACAAAAGAGAACCGAGTTTTTATTTACAGAAGTTTGGTACTCGCATAATTTTCAAAGGAAAATTACTGCTAGAGCAATCGTTTATACAAGACTTCAACAAAGAAAAAGGAGAATAAGCACATATGAATACTTTTAAGAAATTGAAAAATAAAACAATTTTTTTTGTTTGAATCTTCTTTCCATTATTTTGAACTCGATTCATATTTATTCCCTTAAAAATGTCAAACAAAAGTATGTATCCTTCTTTCTTTTAAGAGTAAATGCAATAATAATAACAGTACTAGTAATAATAATATTCTAGACGCTTCCTTTGGTCTTTATTGTACTCTACTCTCATAAATTTTGAATTAGTTTGGTTATCCCCTTAACTATTGAAAATGTCTGATTTAATCCCTTTTAGCAAAACCGACATGTACAAAGAAGAATTTAAATATGTAGATATTATATGTCAAATCAAATTTCTCGACACAGGGAATACAATGGTAATCTCAAAATTAAAATCCAACTATCATTAAGGAGAAATCACTAGTAAAAAACTACGCACAACGAACGAAACTTTGCAGCAACTTCCAATATCCAATATGGTCTGGCTCTGTCCAAATTTGAGAGACAAACATGTTGACGACGGTATTAAAGCTTGAATTATCATGACAGAAAAGAAATCGACGGTCAAAATATGTTAAAAATATTTAAGTATAACGCTTTTAAAAAATTAGGAGAGGCAAATGTTCTAAGAGTTAAAAGATAAGGAGTGTTCGAATTAATAATAATAATAATAATAATAATAATAATAATAATAATAATAATAATAATAATAATAAATTATTATTATTATTATTATTATTATTATTATTATTATTTTCTATAGTACATTTTTATGGTGAAATTGGGTCAGATCACTTATGCATAAAAGTTTGTCTACCAATAATAACTATATTCAAGGGTTGGACTTTAATATCTCTAATTAAGCTAGTATAACACAAAACTATTAAGCTATATCACTTGGTGGTCGTTGACTGAACTCCTAGATGGAATATGCATATGTATGTATTTAGTTTTAATACCATTAAATAATACAATTTAACGGATATGTTAGGTTAATTAGAAATCTTGTATAATAAAAATTTATATCTAAATGGTCTGAATGATTTGGAGCTCAAACGAGTTACAAAAAAAAAAAAGTTTTAGTTTTAATAGGAAGTACACATGAACATCTTAATTAATGAACTGAATAATTACAAGTAAACTGTAAAGAATCATTAACAAATTCAGATTCGTACAAACTTTAATGAGTGGAAAACTGTTGATAAGGGCAGTTAAGTTTGGAATAAAACGGTTAAAAATCATTGAGGTGATTGCTCTAGGACTAATATATTATACCTTCACAAGCACTCTCCACTCCGGCTTATTCACGGAGACATGAAACCTAGCGTACATATTACTTAATCAAACATGTTTTCGAGGATTTTGGATA
>JBBMKE010435973.1:0-10098 GCA_037834125.1 Lippia alba
CTAAGTGGGGATACACTCACCCACAATACCAAGCTTGGACCACAATTCACAGTGTCCAACAAAACAATAAAACCAGTAATTGTTTATCCCACTAAAACAAAGTCTTTAACATCTAGATCTAGATCTACAACTGCAAACAGTCATTCATGGCTTCCAAGGAACATGCTTTTTCTTTCTTTGTTGTGCTCTCCCTCGCACATTACGGAGGACATCCTCTCCAGTTGGCCTTCTGTTCCAGGCCCTACGCTGCTGTGGTTGGGTATTCTGAGCACTTGGCTCACCCACTCCACCTGATTGAGCATCTACTTCAGAAGTTAACTGTGGAGCCACTGGGGATGTCTGAGCATCTGGAGGAGTTGTATGTGCAGATGAAGCTACCGGGGATGTCTGAGTAGCTGGAGGAGTTAACCGTGGAGCCATGGGAGGTGGCATCCTTGGCAATATGGAGGTTGGTACTTAGGATGTTGAATTTGGTGCAGCAACTGGAGTAGTTGGTTGGAGAGGGGTTCTGGTGGAGTTTTGAGCAGCAGCTCTTGCCCAAATGGATCGTTCCAATTGTTGTTTCCTATTGAAGATTCTTCTTCTCCCTCTGTGGCCTAGAATTTACATCATTACAGGTATTTATTGTCAATATCATTAATACAATCAATTCAATTGTGTAGAATAGTTTGAGGTATTACATTTGTTCTTGCATTTGCATTGGAAGTATCAGCTTGGAATTGTGCATGATTTTTGTAGTTCCTCTCCTCCTCCTTGGCTTTGGAACCTACAAAATAAGATTGCATTAAGCCCATCCAAAAACAGTTAACATAAGCTGTGCTAGTTAATCCAAAATGGTTCAGAGTAATATAGTTGGTCTTTTAGTTGCTGTGTCCAGGCTTGAAAGTCCAACCTATCAATTAAAATTTTCCATAAAAATGAATAAGCACATAATTAGGATATGCACAACAGATATAAAAAATTAAATAGGATTTACTGTATAGAATCTGGAATTAGGATGTGGAGTTGATGTGCAGGTCTTCACATAGTGCCCCAGTTGAAAACACCTACTGCAAGTATGAGTTAAACCCTTTCTTGAACTAGTAACAACCCCACTTGCATTCCTCCTCCTCACTTTCTTAGGCCGTCCCATTTTAGGTTTATACTTTGGACCTTTTAAAGGTTCTTGTCCGGTTCTGATGTAATGCTTTTTACCAGGAACTCCATGAACTACATGTTTGTATGCTTCCTCGTACATTGCCTTCTTATAACAATTATCAATGTAACTCTCTATCAGCTCCCTTTGGTAAGTTATGCAAGGGTAAGCATGACAACAAGGATATCCGTTCAATTGAAAAGCTCCACATGTACATGTATGTTCATCAAGTTTGACAATGAATTGGTCATCAATTGTCTTCACTTCATATTCATGTCCTCCAGCCCATGGTGGAATGCAATTGTTGGCAGCAATCACAATTGAATTCAATTTCTTCATCATATTGGGACATATCTCACCATCATATGCCCCCATACTATATCAAATCTATTCAAAATCCTTTGTCTTATCCACTCAAACATACGCATAACAACCAACTCTCTTGCAGGTAAAATAAGGTTATTCCAAGATTCACAATTGTTATTGACTAAGACATCAGAGTTACATGTTCTTCTAAAAAATGCTCAGGACCAGCACTCTAGATGAAGTGCTATGAGCCAATCATATGCACTGCCTTGCCCTTCAACCTCATTTGAATCCATGCTCTTGATCTGCTGCATAATGTCTCTCCACTCCTCTTTATTGGCAGCAGCTGCAGCTTTCCAGAACAATTTTTTCAGCTTTTGTCCCTTAAATCTAACACTGAAGTTTTAATATAGATGCCTCAAGCAGTACCTATGGCAGAAACAGTAACAATACATTATTGCATATATTGCACATATTGCTATGGAAGAATCAATTTACAATACAGTATAATAAAGAAATAACATAGGGTTTTCCATGGTACTTTAAATTAACATAGGGTTAAGATTGTGGTACATAAATAACATCAAAATTGAGAATAGCAGTAATTACCTATGCTCACAGTCAGGGGCAAGCCCATCCAAAGCATCTAGAAGACCCTTTTGCCTATCACTGATGAAGGTCCACTTATCACCTTCTTGTCCACCCAAATCAGCCAATAAAACCTCAAAAAGAACACTTCCAAGTGTTGCTATTCTCACTTCTCACATAAGCAACAGCTATAGGGAACAAGTTATCATTCCAATCTTTTCCAACAGCATATAGAAGTTGTCCTCCATGTACTGTTTTAATAAAACAGCCATCCAGCCCTATTAAGGGTCTACAACCCTCAAGAAAGCCCTGTTTCATTGCAGCAAGGCTGTAATACATCTTATCAAATCTTGGAGGATTTGAATATTCTATTTGCTGCACAAACACAGTACTCCCAGGATTTTTGGCCCTAACTGTTTCACAGTAGTCCCAAAGCATGTCAAATTCAGCTTCATTCTCACCCCTCAGTTTGTCCATTGCTAACTTCTTGGCTCTCTGTGCCATAGAAGGTGTGATCTCTACCCCAACCACCCTTTACACTATGTTCTGCAGAGTTGGAATCTTCACATCTGGGTGATCTCTTATTGTCTGCTCCATCCTTTTTGCAATGTAAGATGCCCGGGCTCTGAAATTTGTCCTCCCCCTAACACAGGTATGCTGCCCTTTCATTGTTTTCACTTCAAACAGAGGAGAATTCTGCTTAAAAGAAGCATGAATTCTCCACTGGCAACCTTCTCCAGCACATCGAGCTGTCACTCTTGAGCTTTCACATTTGACAAAATCCAACACAAATCCTTTACGGATACTCCAATCAGTCAACACTTTCTTGTATTTCTCAAACCCTGAGAAGCAAAGCCCAACATGGAATTTGAGGCTGTCAATATCATCACCATCCCTAAACATAGACACCCTTCTTCTTTCAGGGTCTGATTGTCGAGGATCATTAAAATTCTCATCAACATCTGCCTCACTATACCAGTTTGTTTCACCAACATTACTACCAACAGTTTCTTCAACATTTACCTCACTTCTTCTTTGCCTAGCCAATCTCTTCTTCTTTCTCATTTCTGCTAACTTCTTTTTCTTAGCCACCCTAATGCAATCTCTCCGGACAAAAATATCATCTTCTTGAGACCCTTCTACATCACTATAACAGTCAGAAGGATTATCTGTTGAGCTTGCATCATCACTTGGCTCAGTTTCACTCTCATATAAATTTCCCTCATCACTTTCTCCAGGTGAGTCATCTGGATCACCTAAAAAATATTTCATTAAGCTTACATATTCTCACATATCACAAACCAATATATCAGTTAAGCATACATACACTGTCATACATGAGCTATACAAATTCAGACACATATCAAAAACCATAAACTGTTAGCTTCAAATCTCATACAATGTCATACAGTTAAAGCATACAGTAAGCATCAAACATACATTAAGCATACATTGTCATACACTAAGCAACAAGGCTAATAAATCAATTAAGTATACACTGTCACACAAGAGCCATACAAATTCAGACACATCACAAAAATCATACACTATACATTTATATACTTAAAATTGATACCAGCATTATGCTCCATTGTAAATTTTCCTTTCCTTATAGCATCCATTTGTTATCTGAATTCTTCCTCCATCTCAGGACAATGATCCAGATCAGGTTCAGTGTCAGCTTCATTTCCTTCTTCAAACCTTCTGTCATCATAAACCAGAGAATCATCTTGAATGTCTTCTTCAGGTACAACTTTATTTTCAGCTTCATCTTCTTCTTCATTACCATCTTCAGGTTCACCTAGAAAAATAACATCAGAGAATTGGATTATATTTAAACATTATGATCAAATGATATGTATCCCATATGTTCATTATATGTTAAACTTGCATATATACCCCTAACATTACACATATCTTCTGCCACAGTTGCATCTGGATCTTCATACTCAAACTGGAATGAAAAATCTAAGCTTGGATCATCAACATCTGGAGTACTTTGAGTTGCTTGAGGAACTCTTGATAAAAAAGGTTCTGTGGCATGGATTTCCTCTCTTCCAGGTATCCCATCATCTTGTGTCACTCCCTCTTCAGGCAACTGTTCTCCTTTAATATCATGCTCTATTTCTTCTTGATGAACCCCTTCTTCCAATTCAGGTTCCATGCCACCCCTTATAGCAAGAACAACTTTTCCTTGGTACCCGCAATAACCCAATGAGTTATATCATTGCCATCAACATCTAGAGCGCGTAAAGGGGCTGGGCCCTTGACAGTATACACAATCACCTTTGTTTGATCACTACAATCCTCTTGCATCTGAACAAAGTCCCAAGGACCATCTAGCTCTCTCAACCCATATTCCACATTATAACCAGGCTCCAAGTAGAAAAATTCTACGAGCAATCCCCGGCCTCCGCAAAACCGATAGAAATCCATTAATTGACTCTGAGTAAAGAAATTAAGCCTCACTTTGTCACTCCGGCATCTCCTTCCTTCGACATACCTCGTTGCATCGGTCGATAACTCCTCTAACTCACCATCAAGCCACAAGTTTACATAAAGGTCCCTCATTCTACAAAAAAGAAAATTTAAATTTGAAAATCAGAAAAATGGCAACTGTAAAAAAAAAAAACCCAAATGCGTACAGTAAATGCGTACAAAAAAACCCCCCAAATGCTACCACATCCATGTTCAGACAAAGATAGCACGCCATCTCCTTCAATGCAGCAAAACAAAGAAAATTACAGTAAAAAATTGTGAAAATGACATACCTCAACGGACACTGACAATCGATGAAAATAAAAAAACCCACACACGATGTTCCTAACAAGCTTTGTTTGCACCAGATTAGACCAAGAATTTCACAATGTTGTATGCATTTCACCGGAATTTTGTGACGTGTTGTAGACTAGGGTTTTTTCTTCCGCCATTTTTTCCCTCCATCAAGCTATGAGAAAATGAAGGAACAGGTTTGAAATGAAATGTATTCAATATGTCTGAAAATAACGCAAGGGTATTATTGGGTTTTCACGCTCTTTCGTTGACCATCAAAAATTAGGGGGCGGTGAGTTTATGTTTGAAAATACAGGGTTTTTTGAAGCAGTTTTTTTTGTCGGGGTTTTTGGGGGTGTTAGCTCAGAATCTAGAGGTTGAGCATTGTATATCCGGACAAGAGGCTTAATCGATGTCGATAAAGGTAGAAAGTTTGAGATCAAACTTTGATAAAAAAGAATATACCTTGATTAGGGGAGAGCTTTGAGACTCTATAAGAGGTGATGGACAATATCAAGATGCAGTTTCATGAGACATGATACAAACACCTAAAGTTGTTCACCGTGTAAGAAATATCAAGACAAGATAGGGTCAAGTAAAGCAATTTTCTAATGAGCCTGCAATGCATAACAGCATTTGTATTGGATCCTATTTGATAGAGTTAAGACGCATGTATCGATCCATGGATGTGGAAGTAGGTTTACAACCCAAGAATCCAGAATATTGAAGGAGTTGCATAGTGTGATGGTGTTGACAATATACTATCAGGGGAGCGAGCAATCTTCAGGTCGAAAAAATAATTGAGCATGCCAAGATCATTGAGTTTGAATTGACTATGAAGAAATTGTTTAAGGTTACATATTAAGTTCTCATTTGAATTAGTGATAACAATAACATCAACATACACGAGTATAGCAGTGAACGAGGAACTAGTGTCTTTCGTGAAAAGGAAGTAATCGGTCTTTGATTGAGTAAACCCATATTACAACAAGGAGATGAAATTTTTTCATACCATTTACGTGAGGCTTGCTTGAGTCCATAAATAAACTTGTTGAGTTTGCATATGAGTTGACCATCAGAAGCTGAAGAAGGAAGAGAATACCTAAGAGGAAGACCCATATATACTTTTTCAAAGAGATTGCCATTGTGATACACCTTATTGACATCAACCTAAGCAAGAGACCAACCATTGGAACTAGCTAGAGTAAGAAGTGTTTTGACCATTGCAAATTTGACAACCGAAGAATATGTGTTTATAAAGTAGACTCATTCTAATTGACTGTATCCCTTTGCTACGAGGCATGCCGTGTATCTTCCTAATGAACTATCCAAGTTAAACTTGGGTTAGAACACGTACTTAAAGTCAGTGGTGTGTTTTTCACGTGGCAATGGATCAATAATCCTTATTTGGTAGGAATAGTGCCATAAAAGTCAACATTGTAATAATCAGTTTTACTATTTTGTTGTGAAATAACAGATAATTTTTTAATAATAAACGAAATATTTTTGTTCATATGCAATCACTTTTTTATGTGTTGTTTAGATGTCTTATTTGGCTTATAGTTATCTGTGCATGTATTAGAATTCTCCTAATTCATAAGGTTGTTAGAGACTTTATCATTCCGATAATGACATATGAAACAAGCCCTAACTCAATCCGGATTAGAAACTTCTCAAAGTCAATGAGTCAACGAATAATGGAAATGTCATTTAAACTATGTTGAGACTTGATTGTATGATTGTGTCCTTTAGAATGATCACCTAGTTTTTATGGGGTGTATACACAATATATGAGGGTACTTGTTAAAGGAACAAGTTGACTAAAGTGTCCCGCGTAAGAAGATTCCTAAATAGTTCAGGAAGAGAACTTTCAAATTAGTAAATATCTCACAGATTAATGATGTGATTAAGTTATCCTTAAACTTGAGATTCTACATTGTCTTATATGAACTAACTATAATATTCGATATAAACACAAAAGAATGTCGCCTTAAACAACAAAATTCGATTTAGATTGAGATTATACGAGTGACATATGAAGACATGTGAGAATCAATAAATGACCTACCACTTACTTTCAACAAAATGATCTCTTACTGATTAAATTGTTCATAATCCATCTATAAAATCCTTGACCAAGATGGTAGATCAACATACCAAGAAAAAATGATTTTGTTGAATTGAAATCAAATGAATATGTAATGACTTAACTTTAATGAAAAAAATTAGTGGAACTCTATTTATTCCAATACTCTAAATTTTAATTGAGAGATAAGATGATAAGAAGTTGTATATTGACTATTGAGAGATAGGATGAAGAATTGTATTTCACTAATAGTCATTGACAGAATGATTTAGAATGATTTTTCAATTCATTTCCTTATTTGGCTATGATCATACACTCATTGCAAAATTACGGTAATGTGATATGTGAACTAATTAATTAAATAAAAATATTTATCAATAAAGTTCACTATTTTTAAAATAATTAAATTTTACGAGTTCAAGCCCAACCACATAATAACATTCAAACTTGTTGGAAAAACAAGATTTATGAGAGAACTTCATGTGCAAAACGTGCCAATGTCTTATAGATTACGAAATTGAGTTGTTTGGATTAAAAAAAAAAAAGGAATTAAAAAAGAAATTGATTTGTTACATCGAGTCATCGAGTTCCAAACTCCAAATTCAGTTCCGTTGAAAATTCGTTCCTTAATTCAATATTGTTAAAAATTAATATTCATTGTTTGAATGGTGATAGTAAATTATTTCTGCAACAGTCTATCTTCACCCGCCCGTGACCCATTGACCATCACTCTCCCCTTCTCCACCGCACGATCACATACCAGATGGCAATACATCAACAGATCCTCACCGTCATTAGTCAAAAGAACGGTGCAAACCATCCCGTGAAAATTACAAGTCACAGATTCCGATATTCCTCCGCACTTGGCCTTCCACCACGAAAAACACCACTTCTTTTCCCATTTTCTTCTTCATCCCGCTCTTTTCACTGAATTTTTCTCGAATTCCCTCTCAATTCAACACGATTCAGAATCGAAAATGAGCAAAGGACCAGGACTTTTCTCGGATATTGGCAAAAAAGCTAAAGGTTCGATTCTCGATCCATCGACAGTTTGTTATTCTCTTCATTTGTTGTTGTTGTTGTTTTTTTCTGAAATTCGTTTTTGTTTTGTTGTTTTTGCTTGTATTTGCAGATCTGCTGACCAGAGATTACCTGTCGGAGCACAAATTTTCGGTCTCCACCTACAGTGAATCTGGAGTGGTATGAGTTTTTGCAAAATTTCGCAATATATCTGTTGTATGTGGAATTTCGATTGATTTTCACTTCGTTTTAGCTCATATGTTTATGTGTCTGCGTTCGTCTCTTGTGATTTTTCCTAGTATTTCGTTGTGCTGATAATGTGTATAATTTCAGCTTTCTGTTGGTCGTTTGTTACTGATATGCAGTTAGTGAGAGATCGAAATAATACAGTGTAAATAGGTTTTATTTTCATGTGGCAACAGAAAGGATTGGCATGATATAATGTTAGTTGGATTTCAAATTGTTTCTGGTGAAGGTGCTAGGGTTTTCGATAGCCTGTTATATTTACCAATTTGATGTTCTTCGTGCCTACTGTTTACTTCAGTGTAAATTGTAATGCGTTCATGGTTAAAGTTGGGCCTGCCTTTTGGATTCTTTGTTTCTATAGTTTCGAATAATGTGCCTGAATGGTTCGCCCCAGGGGATGTTGTAGAATATGAGATGTCTTATGTTGTATTCTAGAATACGCATGAGTTAATTTCTATGATTTTTGGGTTTATGGTTTCAATATTAGGAAAGGAAAATTCACTTCATCAGACAATTGCTGTACCAAGCAGAAAAATATAAGATTAGGAGATTTCAATTCTGATGTAAGCGTGCCGAGGAAAACTATGTAATTAGTTTATTTAAACTTCAATCTCTTTTCAGATCATATTTCCCTTAGTTGCTTTTCTTATTATGCTATTTGTACTAGCTTTAAACCGGCATTTTGAGTTATGTTGCTTCAACTGTGAGTATTAAATATATCCGTTGAATGAGACAGGGTGTTCTCGGTTTTGATTCATTTTTGAGGGGCATGTGACCATGTTTGTTTTAAATTGTGACTTGGGATTTGATCAAGACATGGTATCTTGACCTTAATTATCGATGGAGCAAAGCATGCATATTAATTTTGTCATATTGTGGAAAGCTTTATTATAGAGTAAGAGGCCGATTTACCTATCTAATTCGGATTTGGTAACATACAAAAATTTACCCTCAAACCGGTGAACATGCCTGTGTTATATTTTTGCATAGCTTCTGACAATGGATTCTAGCAATAGTTACTCAAGGTTCTTTATGGCAAGTGTAAATCCTGAAAAAGAGTGTCCTAGACATGTCAAATATGTTATGTAACTTTGCAAATCATTCATGTAATTTCGTAAGTTGAAATGATAAAATAGATTTGGAACATTTTTATATGGAGATTAGCAACATCCATTTATCAGTTCACATTCGAGGGTGTATGCCTCATGATGAACATGCTCTGATGAATTATTTGCTTTGTCTAATGACAAAAGTCTTCTTGAACAGTACAGATTGAAAAATCCCATTATCTAAAGCAGTTCATGAGAATACTTACTGCTTAAAACTGATTAACTGAGTAATGCCTGTAAAGTTTCTAGGCGTCAACATTCGGTCTGTCAACTTTGTACCTATGAATTTTTTAAATTATAGCGCCTAGCTTGGACTTGAAACGTGAGAAAACTGTCTGAAGTTTTCTCGAACCAATTATGATGATATAGGGTGTTTAACAAATTTGGGAAGTCATAAGTAACTAGAAATGAGCTGTGGGCTCCCAGAGAAGGCTCTGTCTTACAAACATCTTTTAATTGTATAATCCAGCTAAGAGAGAGATGTCTGAACCGGTTTGTTGGTCTTTGGAAGCATTAAATTTAAACAAATGATTGGATCTCAAATGGTATTACTGTTTATCACTTTTCATCATTTAATTGTGCTCTTTTCTGCACCCAACTATTCATTACCCACTTGCATTCGGACTCGGTGTTTAGTCTTCTCAATATTGCTAGTAATAACTCATGAACTGCTACAATCTTTTACCATGATTGTTTTGTTTTTGATTAAGTTCCTTAAAATATTCGTTCTCGTGCCCAATATTGTATATCAATTTTCATCCTTCCCCTTGAATGTAGGCCCTTACAACTTCCACAGTGAAAAAAGGAGGCTACTCATCTGGTGATGTTGCTGCCAC
>JBBMKE010435984.1:0-10098 GCA_037834125.1 Lippia alba
TTAAGGGACTATTTCGCGTCAATAGGCGACGCGGCGGCGGAGGACGAGGCGGAGAGGATTATCAAGGAGTTCTCCGACGGCGGTGCCACCGCAAAGGGTTCACCGTTGTTGGAGTTCGAGGAGTTTGTGGGGATGATGGAACTGAGAGACGGCGATGATGACAAGGTTCTCCGGGAGGCGTTTGAGGTGTACGTGGCGGACGACGGCGGCGCCGCCATAACACCTGAGGGGCTTCGGCGTGTGCTCCGCCGACTTGGGTGTGTGAAGTCGTACCGAGAGTGTGAGGCCATGATTAGGGTTTTCGATCTTGATGGCAATGGGGTGCTGGATTTTCATGAGTTTCATAAAATGATGACGTAGATTTTGTTGTTTTGATGATTGTGGAAATTTGAGGTGACATTTGTTGGAAAGAGATGTGATTAATCTCCTATTATGTACATTCCTCAATATACGAATATGAGTACGTATATTGGTGGATGTATCGGAAATATATATTTAAATCGGAATCCATTTTTTCTTTTTCTTGGAAAATCTGTTGAATTTTCGTTTCTATGAGAAACTACCCTTTTGTTTTTTTTTTTAAGAAAAGCAGTTTTGATCAAAATATGCATGTAATTGTTGGATCTTTAAATACACGAGTATATTTTGCAGTAAAAAAATAAAAAAAATTCAATATATTTAAAGAGTTGAATTGATATATAAAAACGTAATTTTTGATTAAAAGAAAAAGTAATTCCGAAATATTTAAAAGGAAATTCTCACCTTTTTTTTTTCTTGGGAAAAATTCTAGTTTAAAATCGTTGTGTCTGGTATAATCTTCTTTTTTTTTAATTATAGTTTAAAATCATTATGTCATACATAATAAGTTTGCCATTTTTATATCGTTTTTTATACTTATTTATAGGGTTCTTCATGCAATCTTTATTTTGTACAGGGTTTTTATGCATATAATAAAGTATTAAATATATACTTGTTTATAGAGTTTTTCATGTAATTATTTTATTTTGTACAGACTCTTGATGCATTTAAAAAAGTACTATTGAACATGTGAGATGATGTATATCAAAATATAATTTGATAAATTAGTCATTTGCATTCAATAAATAGAGAAAATTAGTGTTATAGTCGTTCTTTTAGAGCATGATCAACACCATAAATTTTCAGAGTTCGTCATGTAAATATTTTGAAAATACTTTAAAAATACAAGGCTTTTTATGTTAACTTTTTGTAATGTATACATGATTTCTTTATTCATTTCATCTAACATAAAAGTGAAATATATAAAACCGGAAAATATATTATACTCGAGGCAACTCTCTTGAAATACCTTCAAAGTTTGGGATGTCTAACCAAAGATACTAGCTGTCTAATTGTTATCTGATCATTATAAATCACTCACCACTAGTTTGAGCTAAAATAGTCATCATCATCGTCATCATCTTTACATTTGAACGAATTAACACCGACTATCATACTTTATAGATTTTCTTTGAAAAATTTTAGTCTTAAAGAGTTGTACATTATATACGTGATTTCACATGCACTTTTCGCCTCATCAATGAATTGCAATTTACAAAGTTTCTGACGTAGGTGGATGATTTAGGTCTTGTATATATGTATGAAAAATGAAAGTCATCTTGAAAGTGGATAAGTTTGAAGTGTGAGGTGATAACTACAAACTTCGTGATTTTATGTATGCCGGTTCATTTTAATATTAATCTCTTTAATTATAACTAAAATGGATTGAAATCTCTCGTATTTTAAATTTATATTTTATTTTATTTATATATACCCAATAAATATATTAGTAGATGATGACTATTTTTCACCTTATAAATCAATGATACTATGAATCATTTTTTGGTTTCATACTGATGGACCCTAAATATGCTCGAATCTCCATCATCCACATGGCATGATCGCGGAGGACTTCTACCATGACCCAGTGACGGACTTCATGGAATGCTCGTATATTCGAGGCTCGCGGCTCTAGCCCAGCCCCAATCCTCGCAGCAGATCTTCCCATAGGGGCTACCCCCTAGCGGAACCACACCCTCGAGTGAGTCAACCCTCGAGCCTTTAGCGCTCGTCGGGTCAACGCTCCAACTCCTTCTCAAGGAACCCATCCCCGAGCGTCCCCATGCTCGTTGGTTGCACGAGGGTCTCATCGCTCGGGGGAATAATCCCATAACCTCCGCTGATACAACAGTTGGGCGTAACTACCTAAAAGGTGAAAGGAACGTGTGCGCATCGCTGTCAAGCTCTTATGCTTTGACACGTGTCTATGATAACACTATTTCAGGACCACACAGACAATATTACCTGACTACCCTCATCCTAAAACTATAAGTAGAAGGATACACATAATCCATCCTCAAGCAATCTTCATCTACTCCATTGTATTTTTTCACACACAAGAAACACACACTAAACTGAAAAACCCCATTGCTGCACATTCAAGCTTCTTACAGCTTCATCTTCTTCTTTGGGTGTTACCCCATGCAAGGGCCGATAGATCCAGGGCCAGAGACGCTCGTGAACCAAAACAGCCTAGGAGGGAGCGCCAAGAGGACCACCGGTAGTAAGACAGGAACCAAGGGGAGTACCAGCTTTTGGAGATCTCACCCCTCATTGACGAGGTCCTCATGACCCGAGCGGGATTGGGCAAGATCCCCACATCCATCAACAGATACGATGGAACCACTGATCCAGTGGAGCATCTCAACCATTTCACCCATTTGATGCATCTCTACGAGCATCCCTTGCATTACTGGTTAAAACTCTTTGTCACCTCTCTCGAGGGTGCAGCCCAAGAATGGTATAATATGCTCCCACCATGTTCAATCCGAGGCAATGGGGATCTAACGGACATCTTTCTTAGCCACTTTAACTCCTTAAAGGCGCCTGCCCCCGATGCTACCATGCTCTACAACATTGTTCAGGGATCCAGTGAGACCCTCAGATCTTTCATGGGGCGGTTCAACAAGGAGGTTCAGCTCTCAATGATCTTCGTCCGACACGTACTCTTCCAATCCATTAACATGAAGAACTACGTCAGTAAGGAATTTGTGGAGGAGGTAGGGAAGCAGAAGCCGCGAACCATGCTAGTACTAAGGGAAATCGCTGATTCCCATTTTACTCTAGAAGACATGTACCAAGCTCGGGGCGTGCGTTGGTAAACCCCTCTCCAATGGTAAGGGCCCTAGAGAGGGACGAACCAAACAAAAATAGTCGTCGCCTCAGTCCAGCCCACACCAGAAAGAATTCATCACCGCTGTGAAGGTCTGAGCATGAGCGTATACGCTCAATAGGCCCATCGTTGAGATATACTCTTTGGCAGATAAGAAGCTCTTCAAACGACCGCCAAAGATGAGTGAGACCGAGGCTCAAAAGCGCTCGAGAAAGTACTGTGCCTTTCACAAACAGAAATCCCATGACACCAATGACTGTCGTCAGTTAAAGACAGAGATCCAGCAACTCATCATTGGGGGCACCTCAACGAATTCGTGAGGGCCCTCGAAAGGTTCGACGAGCGTTGCAATGAGCGTACTTGCGAGGGAAGGAGGAGCCGTTCATGCTCAAGGAGTCCTACTCGCCAACCACCCGAGGCAAGCCACCGAGGGAAGCGGAAGACGAGGGAGCTTGAGAACCATCCCTATGCGGTCATCCACATGATCGCAGGGGGATCCTCGGGCGGAGATTCCAACGCTTCCTGCCGACGCTTTATGCAGAGCTATGACCAGAAATCCCAGCGAGTGCAAGCTGTGTACTCCGTGGAAGCCAGCCGACGCTCGGAGGAGAACGACATCGTCGGCTTCACCGATAAAGACCTTGAACACATTGTAACTCCCCATGGGGCCAGTGAAAACTCTGATTGTCCCATGGTGGTTAGCCTAGACGTGCATAACCATGTTGTAAAGAGGGTCTTAGTTGATAATGTAAGCTCTGTCAAAGTTTTGTTGTACTCCACGTTCCAAAAAATGAACCTCACAAATATCCCTCTCGAACCCACCCCTCAGAATAGCCCTAATTGGCTTTGGGGGTTCTGAGATTGTCCCTTGTGGGCAAATACGCTTGGCCACCTCTTTTGGTCGCGCCCCACAGTGAAAAACTCTGAACGTTTTATATGCAGTTGTTGAGGTGGATCTACCATACAACATCATCATTGGGTGACCTTCCCTCGTGGACTTCAAGGCTGTCATTTCCACCTACCATCAGAAGATCAAGTTCTCTACTCCCGAGGGAACTGGAGAAGTCTTGTGCAATGTGAAGGAAGCTTGGGAGTGCTACATCCTATCCCTTCATTGTCACAAGCCCAAACAAGTCACCCAGCCAGTGTCCATGAAGAAAACAGTCGACTTTCCTGAGCTCAACGAAGATGGCCCCGAGCGAAAGAGGGCCAAACTTTACAAGAGGAGAACAAGAAGAGAGGGTCTAAGGCCTCTGCAAGTGAGGGAGGAAAGAAAAGAGCACTCGAAAGGCCACGTCCGGAGGAAAGGATTGAGCCAGCTGAAAAGTACCTCACTATTAAGTTGGAACCAGGCAATCCCGAGAAAACCACACAAATAGGCTCGAATCTTGAGGGACCAGCTCAAGTCATGATGATTGACTTCCTTCGAGAGAACCTGGATGTCTTCACTTAGAAAGCCTCTGATCTTACTGGCATTGACCCGAGCGTCATAGTCCACAGGCTAAATGTGGACCCAGCCTTCAAGCCAATTAAGCAAAAAAAAAAGGGATGTCCATGGGTTCCGAAAGCAAGTCATTGAGAAAGAAGTAAAAAAAGCTTCTTGATGCTCAATACATCAAAGAAATTCTATACCGGGAATGACTCTGAAACGTCGTTCTCATGCCAAAGAGCACAAACAAGTGGCGCATGTGCAACGATTTCACATATTTGAACAAGGCTTGCCCCAAAGATCCCTACCCTCTGCCTCGCATAGATCAACTTGTGGACTCAACTGCAGGCTGCGAGCTAATGAGCATGATGGATGCCTTCCAAGGGTATTACTAGATAATCATGGCTCCAGAAGATCGACCAAAGACTTCTTTTGTAGTGCATGTTGGGGTATATTGCTTCCTGGTCATGCCTTTTGGCCTCAAGAATGCTGGAGCAACTTATTAACGTCTCATCAACAGGATGTTTGAGCCTGAGATTGGAAAATCCAAGGAGGTCTACGTGGATGACATGATAGTTAAAAGCGAGCGTCAGGGCTCATATCTGGATGACTTCCGGCGAGCATTTGAGATACTCAGACAATACGGCATGAAGCTTAACCCCTCGAAATGTACATTTGGAGTGCGGCGGTAAGTTCCTCAGCTACGTGGTCAGCCAACGAGGGATA
Organism: Lippia alba; assembly: GCA_037834125.1. Taxonomy (NCBI): domain Eukaryota; kingdom Viridiplantae; phylum Streptophyta; class Magnoliopsida; order Lamiales; family Verbenaceae; genus Lippia; species Lippia alba. Next base: position 5,346 of record JBBMKE010435984.1, read on the forward strand.
GAGGCTAACCTAGAGAAGATCAAGGCAATCTTGGATATCCCTTCCCCTCAAAAGGTGAGGGAAGTTCAAGTGTTGGTAGGGAAGATAATTTTCCTCAACAGGTTCATCTCTCGATCTGCCGACTGTAACCTACGCTTCTTCAGGATTTTGAACAATGCTCGCAGTTTTGAATGGACACCGGAGTGCGACGAAGCCCTTCAGAGCATGAAACAGTACCTCTCGCGCGCCCCACCCTTAACAAAACCTTTAGAGGGAGAGCATTTGTTCATCTATCTCTCTGTTTCCTCGGGGGCCACCAGCGCAATGCTCGTTGCCGTACGCGAGCGAAAGCATCTGCCCGTCTATTATCTAAGCAAAACTTTGCAAGGGGTAGAGAAACGCTATGCGAAGATTGAGAAGTTTTCTTTTGCTCTCATCAATGCTTCACGGAGGTTACGACCATATTTCCAAGCACACTCTATTACGGTGCTTACTGACCAACCCCTCAAGCAGGTCTTAGCCAAACCTGATATCTCCGGGAGACTAATCAAGTGGTCCATTGAACTGAGTCAATTTGACATCAGCTTTGAGCCACGCACAACTATCTAAGCCCAAGCAGTGGCCGATCTCTTGGTGGAGCGCTTCGGGTTAGGTTCCCCATCGCTCGCGGATGAGGGTTTATGGTTGCTGCACACCGATGGTTTCTCAACCTCACAAGGGGGAGGAGCCGGGGTGACCCTCAGGGATCCTCATGGAACGAAATGGACTTTACAATCAAGCTCGCCTTCCAAGCTACCAACAATGAAGCCGAATATGAAGTGCTCATCCAAGGGCTCAGAATCGTTCGAAAAAGCGGAGCCAGCAGGATAACAGCTTATATGGATTCCCAGCTAATTGCAAGTCAGATTGATGGGACTTATGAAGCTCGAGAAACCGCTATGGTGCGCTACTTAGCAAAAGCAAGAGAAATTATTGCTGAGTTTAAGGAATTCCACTTGCTACAGGTTTCAAGAACGGAAAACGAACGTGCAGACGCTCTCTCAAAATTTGCATCTTCCCTCGATGGGACCTGCGAGCGCGCCATTACCTTCCTCAGAACTGAAGGACGGTTAATAGAGGAGAGTGGACCGCCGAAGCAAGTTACTATGATTGATCCTTCTGAATCTTGCTGGCTCGACGCGGTTATCTTATTTCTCCAGGACGGAACCCTTCCGAGCGACAGAATTGAGGCTAGAAAGATTAGAAACAAGGCCCTGAGGTTCTCGTTGGATGATGAAGAACGTCTCTTCAAATGCTCGTTTCAAGGACCACCCATGAGATGTCTGAGACCCTCGCAAGCTAAGGAGGTGTTAGAGTATGTACACGGTGGCAGTTGTGAAAATCATTATGGAGGTCGGATCCTAGCCAAAAAGGTATTGAGTAGTGGATTCTATTGGCCCTTGGTCTTGCAGGATGCCATCAATCACTCCAAGAAATGCCTTAAGTGCCAATTCCACGAGAACATCCCTCAACTCCCGGCAGCCCAGATGATCCCTATCGATGTATCTTGGCCCTTCGATCAATGGGGCATTGATATCGTGGGACCTCTCCCTATGGCGGTCGGACAGCGGAAGTTTGCCATCATAGCCGTGGATTACTTTACTAAATGGGCCGAGGGAGAAGCTGTCGCAAAAATCACCTTAAGGACAGTGAGAGACTTTATATGGAAAAACATCAGTCACTATAGCATTCCAAGGGTGCTTATCTCGAATAATAGTTTTCAGTTTATTGTTGCGGACACCCGAGAGTGGTCTTCGGAACTTGGTATTGAGCAACGCTTCACTTCCGTGGGCTATCCGCAGGCTAAGGGTCAAGCTGAAGTAACGAACAGAATCATACTCCAGCATCTCAAAACGATGCTCGAAAGTAGGAAGAGGGAATGGGCGGAGGAGCTCCAGGGAGCCCTCTGGGCATATCGGACCACCCTACGAGCGGCAACAGGCGAGACTCCCTACGCTCTGATGTACGGATCCGAGGTAATGATACCTGCAGAGCTCGCTTAAGAATCTGCGCGGGTAGCCTATTTTGAGCCCGTTGCTAACAATGACAATCGAGCATTGGAGTTGGATTTACTTGACGAAAAGCGTGATACCGCTTGGGCTCACATCCACAAGTACAAGGCAAGGGTCGCCTCACAATACAACAAAACGCGTCAGAGAGAGAACTTTCCAACTGGGAGACCTAGTTCTCAAGAAAGTTGAAGTCTCTAAGCAAGTGGGTAAGTTGGACCCCAACTGGGAAGGCCCCTTCAAGGTCGTACAGGTACGAGCGAATGACACCTACCTGTTAGAAACTTGGCAAATCGAGCGCCTACCCCGACCGTGGAACGCTTGCAATCTCAGAAGATTTTACGTATGAGCATTTGTAGTTCCCCTCGGGAAAAGTTGTATCTCACCTTAATGAAATGACAAACATGGAATACAATTACTTAAGGCATTTTTTGTTATCTTTTATCTTATCTCTGGAAACACCTCTCTTTCGAGGGTTAATTAAGCTAAAACTCCGTATTGAGGGAACTCCGCGTCGAAATAGCACCACCTACTGTCATTCTAGTCTCTCTTAAATGAGTGGACTCAGTAGGTAGAAGCATGAGCAGAACAAGCTCAAGGACTCGATCCTAAGTTTACGCTCGTGATCCTTCGATGGATCACCACGCCGGAATCCTTTAACAGATAGTTCTCATCTTTTGGCAGATCTTTATTTGGAAATCCTTTAACGGATTGTTCTTCATTACAACACTTGGCGAAATCCATATTATTTTCTAAGTTATTTACAGACAGAGATTCTTAAACTGTTTTTATTCTCTAAGATTATTTACACTTAGTGTATTTCTGGGTAATTCGGATTTCCTACTCTCATTCGGCTAGGGTGATCTCCATGCGGACACACCCTCGAGCCCAAGCAAGCCAAGCGCGAAGATACTATCACTCAACATAGCCAGAATCAACATAAGTATATTTTGGAAGGCACGCGCATCCAAGCATGTGAACTAACAACCTTCAAGAGCCAACAGTTCTTATGGAAAATGAATTGACATTCATTCATATGCAAAAGGCTAAGTAAGTTGTTTGACAAGAATTGGGAAGAGAGATACAGAGAAGACCGAAAAGGAAATTGTTCAAATACAGCATAAGAAGATGACAAATATTGGGTTCAATAAAAGTAAAGCAATGGCATAATGAAGGATCAGGAAGCAGGAGCATCGGTGGTTTGAGCATTGGAAATTGGGGGCTGCTCTAGCTCTGGAGGTGCCATGGACAAAGGAACCAAAGCCAGGGGTTCCCCGCCCTGCGAGGGACGAGCTTCAGCCTCCGCTTCGAGAGTCTGTTGGCCTTCTTAGGATCTCTGAGCTGCAATGAAGTTATCTTCATATTCCTTGACCAGAGCCTGAAACTCAGGCTCAGCCACTTTCTCTTCCCCTTTTACCTCGAGGATCTCTTCAAGATTCTCATCTTTGGACATATCAATCCGAGGGTCTTCCTGGGCGTTTGCTGGAGCCAAGCCTGCCTTGATTAGTTGGCCAATCCCCCTCCAAAAAAAATAGCGTTGCATTCGCGAAGCAGTGGATGATGGCTATTATATCAAATGCCTTAGACTTCACGAACTAATCTACCGCTTCTTTCGCAGAACGAGCCTTGAGGATGGCAACTATTTTCTGGATTTCTTGAAGCTTCTCTCTTGCATCTTTCAACTGATCATCCCTCTCCTCGACAGCCTTCAACAACCGCTCATTCTCCACCATTAGTGCATCCTGGTCATGCTTCCACAGTTACGCGGACTCCTTATGTTTTTGTTCCAAGACCCTCTATTGCTCATCCATCTCGGGAGAGTGTCTCTGGTCTTCTCGTGCTCCTCTTCGACAGTCTTTAACTTGTCCATCAGTTCTGTGCGCTCTCACTCACTGCTCCAATCTTTTCAGCCTTAGGAGCACCTCCTGCAAAACATATAAGTAGTTGAGTAAAGAGGGGACATTCAAAAGCTTATTTGAGAGGAAACACAAAAACAAATGTCTTAGAGAAATAAGAGATAAAGGTACCGCTATCAGGGCATGGCTCGCGTTGGCCACGAGCGTCTCTGCACTTTGGTTGATCAACCGACTATGGTCTCCTTCGAATTGAGCCCGGTCAAAAATACTTTGGCTGAGCGACCGAGCGCTGGGCGCTCTCCTCAGAAGCACTGGCCCGTCTGACGGATCCTTCCTGAATCGAGCGTCTCCCATCCGCTCGAATCGCCAGTATTCATCCTCCTTGGAGGAGGAGATGTAGCCGTCGTCAAACTTTACTGACCCCACCATCACATTCTTACCCTTCCCGGAGACTTGGCGAGGGTCCGACATCCTCTTTCTCGAGGGCTCCAGTTCATCAATCAAATGCCTCTTAGAGGCTAAGGGAATTCTCGCCTTGAGGGCCCCCTTGTCGTGGCAAGTTTGGCTGTGGTTGGGGAGCCGGCGCCACTGCGAGCGGTGCCTTCAATAGCTCGCGAGCCTCGTTGATGCCCTGCCTGCCATAATAACCTCGATCACTGCACAACAAAAAGCGAGCGTCAGAAAACCATCTTCGCAAAAGAAAAGCGATGGATAAAATGACAAGTACAATAAAATCATGTACGAGGGTGCATGATGTAATGCACAGAGTTAGAGAAGTAGTTAGTGAGGGTTAGTTCCTAGTTCTAACCATCTCTCTCCATGATCACGGGAGGATGTTCCACCATCCTGGTGGGGCTCGAGAGACCGAAG
>JBBMKE010435995.1:0-10097 GCA_037834125.1 Lippia alba
TATATATATATATAATTCATAATAAAATTACATTATATTATATCATAGTATGTAGAAAATTTCTAAATTTTATTCTAAATATTAAGATTTTTAATGATATTTGTGTAGAAATTTATATTTTCGTTTTAAATTTTGAAAAATTTTGACCTATATTTTTAATTTTATAACATATATATATATATATATATAGATATTTTATTAAAATAATAATTATATATTTATAACGTCACACCGAATTAATCGATAATTAAACCGATCGAACCAATTGAATCAGTAATTAATAAAGCTGTCAATTCGATCTCCGGTTCGATTTTGAAAACATTGACAGAAATGATTGTCGAACTTGATCCACAGAACAGTCTACAGTGACAAGTCAGACTACGATTCTGATTACTGAGTACGAAATTGAAGATGACGTTGGAAGTGCACTTGTGGAAAGTGATGTGCCATCCACGGATGGCGACTTGGCGAGGAGATAGAAGACACTGCTGATGATGATTATGATATTTGGCAGAGCTGTAAAAAAACATTTCGTAACTTTCATATTTTAGAATTTCAGTTCTCTTTAATTTTAGGTTTTCACGTTTATCCTTTAATTTTAATTTTTTATAATTTTTCATTGATTTTGGACCGAATTATACACAATTCTCAAATTGGTAATATATTGAATATTTTGTAATTTCTTTTGAAAAAACCACACACACACAGATATATGTAATTTTTCTGTTTGACTTCCTTTTTAATTTTTCTGTTGGTGGGACTTCCTTTTTAATTGAATGTGGGTGCATACAATAATGCCACGTAATTATTAAATTTTTTATTTTAATTTATTTATATTGTTACTTATTCTAATTTGATCGTAATATATAAGCGTGTGTTTTTTTATATGATATATATTATTGTTTTCTGTGGGAATTTTTTTAATGAGGCTTTCCTAGTCATTTACCAACTCATGTACTCATCAGCAAATTTAGCCAAATAAGTGATATATGGACTTATTTGAGGATTTTGCATAATTCAAATTAAAACAGGACAAAAATTGTAAAAAAGTTTAAAATGGAGAATAAAATTAAAAGTTCAAATTTGAGGAGAATGGAAATCTGAAAATGTGAAAGTTAAAAGGACCATTTCTATAAATTTACCAATGATATTTTTCACGTGACATTAAAGTAAGAAAACTAAACAAGAAAAAGATGCGGTAGATGGGAATGACGACAATAAATGATGATGAGCCATTTGAGACGGATTGGGACCATATCAGGTGGAAGGTTGAATCCCAATTCTAAGGGCCCTCCACACCCCATTCTGATAAAATAAGTGGGAGGAGGTAAATCAGGTATTCAGCGACCCGTTAAGGGGAGATGGATTGGGACCATATCTTAATATACATGTATGCATCATCCACATGAATATCAAATTAACAGTGAATTCAAATAACTATTCTTAGAATCTAAGCATTATTAAAAATAATACAAACAAAAGTTTTTATTATGAATTTTGCTAAATTTTCAACTTGCGATAACTAGAAAATTCATAAAATTAAATTGTACGATTGAAAGCAAATAAACACAAAAGAAAAAATAATATACTTAATTTACATATATTATATTTTTATTAAACATAAATTTTAGCCTCCTGTGATAAAGGTTAAACGCATTTATTAAGTATATCATAAGACTTACGGGCTGCCTAGGCAAAAGGCCCTTTGTTACGGTGTCCTCCATGATAACATATTAATAGAGACAAACATAATATCAACTAAGTGAGAATTGCATTTGAATCTTCAATCATGTGTTTCATTAATTCCAAAGTATATATATTTTAATGTTGGGATGGCAGTTCGAAATCTTGAATATTGTCCAAATCAGAGGCACCTAATACACACTGCTCCTCGATCGCTATGTATAAACACGGATATGCAATATGTTAATGTACTAAAGTATTAATACGTTAGAGTACGCTTAGCTGGTATATTTTTCAGTACACTATATGATTAATAGTAGTACTATTATACTATAAATAACGGATAATTCTAGGCTGAGTCTGACTCGGTCAAATTGGTGTAACGATGGGCGAATGTTTTGCACTTTATTGGTGGAAATTTTGGGAGAGTGACCATACGTATAAATATATAATAGTTTACTAATAAATATATCAACTATTTTTCTTAAGAGTCATTTACATTTTACTATCTTGCATTTAAATCTAATCACAATGCAATACATCATTATCAAAAAATTATATTTTAATCTCTATAAATCTTATTTGGTTTGAGGTTCCTTAACGGAATTTATAAAAGTATATTTTTGTCCCTAACGATTTTATGAGTATTACATTAAATATATGACTAATATAAAAACGTTCCTAAAATTTATAAATATAAACAAAATAATTCCTATAAATTATGAATTTAACAATAAATTAAGGACATTTTTTGAATGACATAACTAAATTATAGACAACAAACAGTTCTCAAAGGAACTATATTATAATTTTTTCGATAATCATGAATTAAATTATAATTAGATCAAAATGTAAGGTAGGCGGTCGTCATTTTTCCTTTTTCTTTAACTACTTGCGTACTATAATTGTTAATAAATTGGCGCGCTTAATTTGGACAATTGGTATGCAAAATTATTAAGAGTTGATACACACTTCGAGAAATTAGAGAGTATGAGTAACTCTTGTCCAATCACAGTTCATTCCAAATACTTTATAAGCATTATTGGAGTGATTCCACAGTTTATTTTGATTGATTCCACGTTTTCTGCGTGTGTGAGGATGCGTTCATTATATTTCAGCTACACACAACGGATTAACGATTGAGGATCCGAGCAAGAGCCATGAAGAAATGGGGCATGCTTCATCTGTGTCTTGTTTCAATTGCAGTGACTGTGAATAGTAGCGACTCTTCACAGTCCATTATCAGGACTTTACCAGGCTATCCTGCACTTCTGCCTTTCAAACTCGAAACCGGGTTGAGTATCCTCACTCCATACGTTGTTTGAAGTTTCAAACTTACTTAATGGCACTTTTATTGATATGTTCTGTTTCGATTGTGTTCTTACTCTATATTGGTGAGATCTGCAGATACATTGGAGTTGGAGAAGACAATGAACGGCAGTTGTTTTATTACTTCATTGAATCTGAAGGAGACCCCAAAAAGGATCCGCTTCTGCTGTGGTTCATGGGCGGACCCGGTTGCTCTGGTTTTTCCGCCCTCGTTTACGAATTTGGTGCGTTCGTTGTATTTTCTTCTGCTTCTGCTTCTACTTTTGCTCTGATTTTCCTTTTTCTGTAAATTTGTTTTTAGGTCCGTTGTCTTTTGATTCAACGAAGTTTGATGAAAGCTTACCTTCTCTCAGTTTAAATCCACATTCATGGACAAAGGTTGGAAATTTTCTTTTTTTATTTCTTATTGTACTGCTTAGTTCTGAATTTCCCCGATTTGAATTTGAGTGCTTTTTTTTTTTTTTTTTTTAAGGTTGCGAGTATTATATTCATAGACTCCCCTGTCGGAACTGGATTCTCCTATGCCACTACACCGGAAGCCTACCCTTCGTCTGATTCCAAAGCCATGAAAGATAATTATTTGTTTCTGAGGAAGGTAAACTTATTTTAACAAGATTCATAATTCAGGTCAGTTACGGTAATTTCCTCTAATTAATCTTAGAATGTAAGCTAACATCATGTTGTTATTGTGAAGTGGCTGTTGAACCACCCAGAATTTGTTGGGAATCCCCTTTATATTGGTGGTGACTCTTATGGAGGCAAAGTTGTACCTATGGTGGCTCTGGAAATAGCTAAAGGTAGCATTTAGCTTAGTAAAAACCTTGCAGTTATGATTAGATTCTTGCCCTGAGCTAATGCTGAGGTGAAATGTGTGAATAATATTGATGCCTTTTCAGGTAATGAAGCTGGACTTGAGCCACAGATGTTACTCAAAGTAAGTTAAAAATGATATTAATCTTCAAACTCCTTTTAATTCAGCGTTATTTAAGAACCATTTGATTTGACATGAAACAGGGATATATTGTTGGCAATTCACTGGCGGACGAAAATCAAGATACTAATGAAATTATTCCTTACGCTCATAGAATGGCGCTCATATCTGATGAACTTTTTGAGGTAACTTTATTCTTGTTTCTCTTTAGACATCCTGCCTATTACATACTCCAAGAAAATGACTGTCAATTTCAAAAATTGCGAATTAAGGGTCTATTCGAAATCACAGGGCAAAATCGTGACAAAGCATAACGAAATGAAGGGATTACTAACGGAACATAAATTAAAAGAATTACATTGTAATTTCCTAATAAAGATAGATTGTATTATAATGAACATAATAATAGGATAATTAGATTTAAATTTCCCTATTGAAATAAATATAAAGTTTTAGGAGGAGTGGATGAAAGGAGAAATATTAAAAAATTTCAAACAATAACTCTTAGTTTTTTAAATTTATACATAAAATCTGCAGTGGGTTCCAAAATAGAGCTAGGTACCCCATTTGACTCCGCGGCTGTACCTGTTTTTTTTTCCTGTATATAATATATTATCTTTCACTATACTCATAACCCATATTAGTATCTGGTCACTTATATTATACTGTATTAGTTAAAATGTCACGGAAATACTCAAATACATAATTAATGAGTCGCTTTTTCAATTTCAGCTAGCAAAAAACAGCTGTCATGGAGAATATGTTAATCCAGATCCAAATAATGAACAATGCCTCTATGCTCTTGGGCTTGTCGAAGAGGTCGCCGAAATCATATTCACACTTTTTCTTGGATAATATTTCATCTTAATTGATTTTCATTTGTTGACGCCCACAATGGTTGCAGTGCACAAACCATATCCATAAACCACACATTTTGGAGCCAGAGTGCGCAGTCGATGATCTTCGTCTCCAATCATCGTCCTTACGAGATGATCCAGTTGACCTTATCCTCCTGTCCAAACAAGAGGAACATTGGTGTCGTGTAATTTCCAACATATTTTTGGAGTTTCTAGTATGTGATGTGATCATCCTGTTATACGTGTTTATCCTAAACGGCAAAATCGTGTTGCATGCATGTTTGCAGGGATATGATCACATGAAGTCATATGAGTGGGCAAATGATGAAACTGTCCGGAAAGCTCTCGGTGTGAGAGAGGTAAGCATGGGTCTTGAATTTCTTATTTTAATTGTGTTTCGTTTGATATTCTACCCTAGATCACTTAATCCTTTTAAGGAGAATTAAATACAAGTCCCTAAGTTTTGGTCTAATTACATTGTAATTCACGAATACTTGGATATTACATATTAGTCTCTAAGGTTTAGATTCCGTTAGAAGTCCATAATTGTCGTTAGGGTTTCGTTAAAATTTTACAAATTTAATTACAAATAAGTCCCATAAATTTGATAATGATAACAAAATGATCCCTCAGGTTTACGTGGATTTCTAACGGCCGTTATAGACTTCTAACGGAATCAAGCCTTAGGAATTGATATGTAATATCCAAAGATTCGTGGACTGCAATGTAATTAGGTCAAAACTTAGGGACTTCTATTTAATTCTTCCATCCTTTTATTATACTTTGTTAGACAAGAGGGGGTGAATTGTCCCTTTTTCGCCCAAATAGTTCAGGTATTAAATCTCCAAAAGATCATATAAATCACCAATACTGGAACCAGTGGTTAAACTGATACCAGTCAAGAATAGATCTGTTAAGATCAACAAATAACAAATCCACCCAGATTTGTGTCCTTCAAACCTGATACAAATATCAGCAGCGGAACTGGAACCAATATACGTCAAGTACCAGTCAACAACAAAGTAAGCACAAGTAAAGGAACACAAGATATTTGTAAAGGTTTGGCTCACCTCAATTGCGAAAACACAAATTGGGCAAGTTAGTCCTCTACCTAAGTTTGTTAAGCTTAGTATTTTAAATGGAGTTTCAATAAAGATCAGGATCAGGCAAAGCCTATGTAAAAAAGACTATGGCTTCAAATCAAGATCTAAGGGTACAAGATACAAAGAGGGCTGAAGAGCTAGATGGAACCTATGTAACAAAGACTATGGTTCCACCAGGCCACCAAAGCTGAAAGAAAGGATAGAACCTATGTAACAAAGACTATGGTTCCTCCAGGCCAGCGGGCTGAAGAGCAAGGCTGGAACCTATGTAACAAAGGCTATGATTCCGCCAGGCCAACAAGAAGAAGGAAGGCTCCTATGTAACAAAGACTATGGAACCAAAACCTTCCGGGACCCAAGAACTCTGCAAACTAAAGAGCACTATGAGAAAACTCTATGTGTACGGTAGCAATTGACAGATCTTGAAGAGGTCACTTGAAGTTGTATCTTCATTCCCTTTTTAAAGGTATAACTTCAAAGAGCCGTTAGGCTCATGCCTTAAATTTTAAATCTTCACGCTTCCCACGACTTTGCTACCAGTCATGCAAAAAGAGTTGTTGGGTCTGAATGAACTTTTGTGTAATCATCATTTGTTGACATCATTTGTGACTTTTGACCAACTCAAAGAGTGTTAACTTTTGGATTCTGAAAATGCTTTGCATTAGTGGTCTCTTTTGATACCAGATGAATCCTTTCCTATTGATACTCCTTTTCTTTGATTTTTGAATACTCTTTGGACATCCTTTTTCTTTTGTAAACTTGGACAACTTCTTTTGTCTTTCTCTTTTGAAGACTTGACTTTAACCTTTCACTTTTTCCTCATGAAGTGCTGATTGTGAAGTTAGAAGCCTTGATACCACATGGATTACTCTTTTGATCATCTTTTCCTTTCTTCTTTAGGATGCTTTTAGTTGTGCATTTGATTTTGAGCTAAAGATTGATTAGTTGTCTTGGTACTAGAAGGTACCAAAGATGAGCTGCTTCCATTGATCAATCCTTGCTTTCAATTGATCTCGTATGACTCCTTCCCTTGATTTTGTCTTGAGCTTTCTTTCAAGTTCAATGATCTTTTTAGATATGCAAACAGAGTAATAGACAACAAAGACATTTAAAGAAGATCCCAACTTTGTTAATCATCAAAATTAAAACAAAGCAATTTAAAATTTAGATGGAGTCATCATTTGATTGTTAACATCCCAATGATGTTGTCAAGAGGGTGATTGGAAGCATTTTGAGCTTCCTTGGTGGTCCTTCAGTTTTGGTACTAGATTCTTGATCGATTTCTTCTTCTGGTTCCTCTTTAGGATCTTCTGGAACCTCTTTCACGGGATCTGGATAACCTGAAATTTCAATGCTCAAGGTGTTCTTGGCCATGGGGTCAGATTCATCGAATATAACATGGACTGACTCTTGCAAAATCCTCTTACGTTTATTAAACACGCGATATGCCTTGCTATGAATCGATACCCCACAAAGATGCCTTCATCAGATTTAGCATCAAATTTTCCCAAGTTATCTTTATTGTTTAGAATAAAACATTTGCACCCAAAAATGTGAAAATATGAAATGTTGGGAATTCTCCAGTGCCATAATTCATGGGGGGTTTTCTTGATGATTGGTCTAAGAAATACTCTATTTGCAATGTAACATGCGGTGTTGACAGCCTCTCCCCAAAATGATTTAGGTAAATCAAACTCATTTAACATGGTGCGATCCATTTCCTGCGAAATGCGATTTTTACGCTCCACTACCCCGTTTTGTTGGGGAGTTTTAGGAGCTGAATATTCATGAAAGTAGCCATTTTCCTCACAAAAGGTAGTGAAGTTTTTCTCGTCAAATTCAGTGTCGTGGTCACTTCGGATCATTTTAACACTTAACCCTTTATCATTTTCAATCCTTTTGACAAGAGGTATAAAAGAGCGTATAGCTTCATTTTTGTATGCAAGAAATAACACCTAGTTGTATCTAGAAAAGTCATCAACAATGACAAATACATACCGCTTTCCTTCCATGGATTGGGTCCTCATGGGTCCGAATAAGTCAAGATGTAGTAGTTCGAGTGGCTGGCTAGTAGATACGTCATATTTAGTTTTTAAGCTGGAATGAGTTTGTTTCCCTATTTGACAGGCCGCATATGGTTTGTACTTTACGAAGTCAAGCTTTGGAATGCCATTCACTAGTTCTTTCTTAGTCAAGTGAGAGATAAGGTCCATGTCAACATGACCCATCCTTCTGTGCCATGTCCAACTGGTATCATCCGACAAGGCTAGACACTCAACGTTTTAGTTAGATAGATCTTACATATATAGCAAATGAATAAACATTCCTTTCTCTATCAGCAGTAAATATAACTTCACCATTTTTAGCATTTGGAAGAGCTAAAATTCACCTCATACCCACTATCACAAAGTTGACTAATACTTATTAATTTGTGTTTTAGTCCTTCAACAAACTAAACTTTCTCAATGCTTGCCTAGTTTTGGTTCCAATAACACCCTTGCCGATGATCTTACCCTTGGTATTGTCAGCAAAGATTACATTACCACCATCATGAGCTTGGATCTCGGAGAAGTTGGCTTTGTCTCCTGTCATGTGTCGGGAACAGCCACTGTTGAGAATTTATTTCTTGGTGCTGGATGTTCCAAAGGGCTGTTCCTACAATAGTCATTTGGTTTTAGGTACCCAATGATTTTTGGGTCCTTCATTGTTAGAAAGAAGTGCAATGTGTGCTTCTGGAACCAATTGATGGGTCTCTGGAACCCAGATCTGCTTAGTTCTTATGTTTCTGGAACCATGGTAGAAATATTGAATATAACCTAATTTTCCATATTTATAGCATCTCTTTCTAGGAAAATGTCTTTGCTTCTTTTTATCTTTATTCATTTTGTGAATGTTATTGCTAAGACGTGAGTGCTCCAAGGATATGTGTTCATTTTCTTTTTCTAGAAGTCAATTGATCAATAGCTTAAAGTAATTTACTTTCCGTATCCTATTTTTCTTTGATGATTTTTAAGAGATTTTCTTGTTTTTTGTTTCTAATGAGAAGATTTTCAACACGGCTTTCACAAGTTTCAAGCAAGCTTTCAATATCTATTCCATCAATATCATCATTTTCATTTCGAGAAGTGCTAGGAGTGCTTACCTCATCATTAGCCGTAAGGGCGATGTAGTCCTCTTCGGTGTCAAATGGCTCATTTTCATTCTCATAATCCCAGTGAGCGAGATAAGAGCCTTGTCGAAATGTATTATCTTGATTTTCCTTGAGCAATGACAATTTGGTCGAATATGTCCTGGTTTCTTACACTCAATACATAGCCCTTTACTGCTCTGGAACTGCTTAGGTGAGTTTGATGACTGAGCATTGTAGTTCTGGAACTGCTGAGTTTAGTTATTAGCCTGAAAGTTGTTGTTTTGTGGCTACTGGAACCTTCGGTTTTTGTTCCGGTTTGCAGCGATTTCCCTGAATCTTCTTGAAAGAAGTACCAATTCATCGTTGGTTTGATCTTCAAGGCTAAGGACATTATCTGCAGAGAAAGCAATATTTCTCTGGACTTCTACTTTTTCTTCTTTATTCAGGAGGGTGATCTCATGAGAAATTAAAGAACCAATGAGATCAGCTATTGTAAGAGTATTTAGCTCTTCTGCTTCAGTAATGGTGGTGACTTTGGGAGTCCACTCTTTGGGTACAGATCGCAAAATCTTCCTAAATTATTGTCCTTCGGATAGTGGTTCACCAAGGGATCTCATTTGGTTTGCAAGAGCTGTGAATCGGGTGTGCATTTGGCTGATAGTTTCTCCTGGAACCATCTGGAATGCTTCGTATTGGGTGGTTAGAATGGCTACCCCTTCCTCTCGGACCTACTCGGTTCCTTCGTGGGTGATTTATAGCATGTCCCACATTTCCTTGGTTGTTTTGCAGGTTGAGACCTGATTGTATTTCTCTTGGGTTAGTGCAACTGAGAGGACATTCTTTGCCCGTGCATTTAGTGACCTAAGCCTTCTCATCCTTCTCGTCAAGTTCATCTAGTTCCTTTGGAACCTGTACTTCGTTTACTTCTTTCATTGGAATTTCTGGACCTTTGGTAACAATCCTCCAAAGATTGAAGTCAAGTCCCACAAAAAATTCTTCCATGCGATTCTTCCAAGTAGAATAATTAGTACCATCAAAAAGTGGTGCACGTGTGTGAGATGGGG
>JBBMKE010436004.1:0-10097 GCA_037834125.1 Lippia alba
CAATTAGCCAAAACTCATGACTGGTCATTTCTGTTTACCTCTTCTGGGTATTGTATTAAGGACATGAAAAGTGGACGCTTACTCCACCAAGGGCCTCTTAAAGGTGGTCTTTATTCTCTTAGTTCTTCTCCAAGTAAAATTTGTTTTGCAGCTAATAAAGGTTCAACCAAGTTACAGCAAGCTCACCTTGGACATCCTTCCAATCGTGTCCTACACCATATGCGCCATGAACTGGAACTTCCATCTGTACTAGCAACAAATTCTCCATGTACCAGTTGTCAGCTCGGGAAAAGTCATCGTCTACCTTTTGCAGTAAGAGAAGCTCGATCATCATCCCCCTTGCATATTATACATTGTGATGTTTGGGGCCCTGCTCCACCGGTGTCTTTGGATGGCTTCATATTCTATCTGGTGTTAGTTGATGATTTTAGTCGATACACTTGGTTTTATCCCTTGAAATGGAAATCTGATGTTATATCTATTTTTCCTAAGTTCATTGCTATGGTGGAGAGTATTTTCTCTTCTCGTGTCAAATATATTCAAAGTGATGCAGGTGGTGAATTTATTAGACACATCCTACAGTCCTACTTCCAAACAAGAGGGATCATTCATAGATTATCTTGTCCTAGAACCCGAAACAAAATGGTGTTGCCGAACGCAAACACCGTCACATTGTGGAGACTGAACTTACGTTATTGGCTCATTGCAACCTCACTTAACCTTTCTGGACTCATGCATTTTCCATGACGGTATATCTTATCAATCGATTACCTACTGTTTTGCTTAAGTTTAATAATCCTTATGCATTACTTTATGGTCAGGATCCATCTCGGTTGCACTTAGAACTTTTGGTGCCCTGTGTTATCCTTATTTAACACCATTTGGTAGAACGAAGCTAGATTTTAAGAGCAGCCGTTGCATATTTCTTGGATATAGTCCTTCTCACAAGGGGTACAAGTGTTTTGAGATCTCTACGGGCAAGATTCTCACCTCACGACATGTGTTTTTTTTTATGAAACTACATTTCCATCACCGGCTGACTCTCCTGGACATCCCAAACCATTCACCTTTCGGCCCTTGCCAAAGTTGCCAAAGTTCCAGCATACCATTATCCCACCGTTGGTTGCAGAATCGCCAGTTCCAATGTCCAGTCAGCAACCACTTGTTCCAGATTCTCAAGTTTCGGTATCTGATGACCTTCCTCCAGCTGACCTGATTGTTGTACCAGCCCACAACTCCTTACAGAATGCTTCCACTATTGGTACCAGTCCATCTACATCCCAACATCCACCAGATAGCACACACTCTGAGGCTCCTCCTTCAATTAATGAAGTTCCGTCATCAACCATCAACAGATCTCACACTATGGTGACCCGCACGATGGATGGTACCAGAAAACCTAAAGTCTATCTTGCTTCCAAGTACCCATTGCCCCATATTGCTCTTACTGCCGTAAACTCTCTTCCACCAGAACCTACATGTTTTACTCAGGCACACAAGGATGAAAATTGGCGGCACGCCATGATGGAGGAGATCAATGCTCTTGTTAAGAATCAAACTTGGTCTCTGGTACCACCACATCTCTCTATGAATATCATTGGAAATAAGTGGGTCTACCGAGTCAAGCAATGGTCTAATGGAAGTTTGGAGCGATATAAGCCCGTCTTGTGGCTAAGGGTCTTTCTCAGCAATCTCGCAGAGATTATGGTGATACTTTCAGTCCCGATGTGAGGCCTGGTACTATTCGACTGGTATTATCTTGGGCTATCTCCAACAATTGGTCTCTTTAGCGGTTGGATGTTAAAAATGCATTCTTGCATGGTGATTTGTTTGAAACTGTCTATATGCATCAACCTCAGGGCTTCGTTGATCAAACTAAACCAGACTTTGTGTGCAAGCTGCACAAATCACTTTACGGTTTAAAGCAAGCACCTCGTGCCTGGTACCAGAAGTTCAGCACATTTGTTATGGACTGCGGTTTTGATAACTCATTAATTCGTCATCTTTATGATTTAATTATGCTCTGAGTTGTGCTTGAATTAATATTACTTTTAAAAGGAATTGATGCTTTGTAGTTCCTACTGTAGATTTGGGGTTGAATACGAAATTGCAACAAAATTGGCCATTTAGTGAAGAAATTCATGCATGGTTTTGCCAATTTGCAGCAGGAGAAAATTAGAAGAATTGGGAAGCAATCTTGAAGCTATGCATGCATGCCGTGGCAATCGGGAGATGTTGCAATTGTTTGTAATTAAAATTGGGTTGCACACCTTTGGAATTTAAAGGATATTTATGGGCTTTAATTAGTCTTGCATATATTCACGTGGATGTGGGAATAGATTGGGCCGCTTGTGTGGGTTGTATTAATTGGGCTGCATGCCTTGAAAGTAAAAGTGGACTTAATTAATAATTGTGGGCTTGGCGTTACTTTATGGGTTAGTGGGCCACGTGTCTTGAAACTAAATTCAAAGAAGACCAATTGGTGATTAACTCTTGGAGAGCAAGCATTAAGCCCAATCTTTATTGGATTTTGGAGTTCTAATTGCTTGAGGAATCGGACGCTTGGAAGGCTTATATATTTGGGGTCATAACTTTGCAATAGGGGGGCAGATCACGCCACTTACCCGTAGCAGCTTTTGGGGAGAAATTCGGGAGCATTTCTCCACGCTATTTTTCCAGATTTTCTCCTCTTTTCTTTAGACAATTTAGTTTATTTATGTTAAAGAATTTTTTATTTATTTTTATGAATTTTAGTAGCTAAGTTTTAATTATCTAGTTATGGATTATAGATTCGATTTGAATATTGTGAGACCTAAATGTTTTTATTAATTTAAGTTTATTTGGGCATTTATCTTATCTCCGTATTTCTTGTTTATTGTGATTAGACAATTTCGGGATAATGCACTATCTCTAGGTTGTTTTAATTGCATAGTGCCAATCATGATGCTTGAAACGTATGTAAAGTTGATTGATAAAAGGTGGTAAATCAGTGACAGGGTCTTAGCAATAATATTCCTCGTTCACTAAGGGATTTGATTATCTAATTTAAATCTTGCGTGTATCACGACTTGGTTAATTAGGGTTGGTGTTTTTATGGTTCTTAATGCTGCGAATTCATTAAATCCCGTCGAGTGTCTCTAGGGGTTGTGAATTTGTTAGGGAAGATAATTGTCGAGTGTCTTTAGGTTATTCGATTAATTAAGTAAAAACGAGGTTGAGTCGAGTGTCTCTATCAACTATAGCCAATCTGTCTGAATAGCTTGAATTTATCCTTGAGTCAATGATCAATATAACAATTCGAATCGAATATCCCTGGCGAGATAATGTTTCCTCTTATTGATTTAATCCTACGTGATTTACTTGCTTATTTTTAGTTAGCGTTTTAATTCTTGTTATTTTATTTTAATTGCATACTTAGGTTAGAATAATTTTAAAAAGTCCCCCTTTTTAGCTGTTACTTTTCGTGAATTACTTGTCGTTTGATAGAAATAAGTCAACCAATCTCTGTGGATCGACCCTGTTTACGTTATACTCCGTTATTTAGTTGTGAATAGGTTTATAGTTATTTTTGATGGATTCGACACCTGTCAGTGATTCAGATAATTGTAGGAGAGGAATAAAAGCATCAGTCATTCTCTTTGTACCATAATAGTTTGTTTAGACACATTCCTCGGCACCTTCAAATGTTTCGATGAATTTTCCGTTGTTTTTCAGTTGGATTGGTGCTGTCTGCACCACACTTCATCAATGTTATTTGCGTTGCGTATAAAACAATGCAATTTTTTTTTATTTAAAGCTTGGAGGAAGGTGAAGTTACCATTTACCCTCGAGAACCGTTGCAATGTCCCCTTCTACTACCTCCTGAATTATCAAAGCGTCACCTTCTAATCCTATCCCGGCGATACATGCGTTGTTAACCTAATATAATTTGGTCGAACGTAACTTAATTCATTCGTTAAAAGACTTGGATTATGTTACCAATATATTATAGGGGAGAAAAAAGTTCAAAATATTTGTGCAAACATGAATGGAAAAAACTCCCCATGATTTGAAATTTTTTTTGTTTGCTCCCCATCTTCAAAATTATTCCTTCACTCCCCAAATAAGAATCATAATTTTCGTTTACTCCCCATTTTGTACAGCACATACAGCATATTGCGATTTAAGTACGCGATATTACGATTAAAGTATGTGATTCCTGAGTTTTTATACATAGTATCAATACTCAAGAATTACGTACTCAGATCGCAATATCGCGTACTTAAATCGCAATTTGTTGTATGCGTTATTCAAAATGAAGAGTAAACAAAAATTATGATTTTCATGTGGGAAGTGAAGAGGAATAATTTTCAAAATGCTGAGCAAATGAAAATTTGGGTCCACAATTGGAGATTTTTCGTGAATTCCCTGTAAATCGTATGATACCTATGATAGGATAATAAAAAGTTAGTGTTTGGAAGTACAGTTTTTGTTTAAATATCAATACAACATGCTTTTTTTTTTCTTTGTTTGTTTTTCCTTCTATTAGCTTCTAGGTTATTTTCGTAATATATACGAATTCAGAAGTGATTTTGGATTTATTTTGGTACAAATTCAACCGATTTTTATTTAATTAAGATTTTTAAAAAATTCACTAATCCTACTACTCTATTATTTTTTTCGAGTTATTTACACCATACCCCATGTGTTAGGTGAAATGGACAAAAAAAAAAACTTGTATTACAAAAATTAACACAAGAAACCAGCTGTGTTTTCAAAATATTTGTATGCCGAGCCCTGAAAATTTCTGGTAATGGTAGAACACTAATTTTCTCTATTTATTGGATGTGAAATAACTAATTTAACCTTTTATATTATGATATAGATCATCTCACATCTCTCTATATACTTTTTTTTACTTGTTTATAGAGTACTTCGTGCAATTATTATTTTGTATAGGGTTTCGGTGCATATAAAAAAAAGGTTTCGGTTCATATAAAAAAGTATTGAGCAAATAGAGATATTTGACATAATGTATATCAGAATATAAAAAGGTAAATTAGTTATTTTGCATCCAATATTGAATAGAGAAAATTAGTGTTCTACCAACACCAAAAATTTTCAAGGTTCGGTATGCAAATATTTTCAAAATACAGGTAACACATGATTTTTTTTTGCCAATTTCACCTAACACAAGGAGTATGGTATAAATAGCTCTTTTTTATTTTTTCCTTTCAAATTTAGCTTCTACTTCCACTTTAAAAAATCTAGCCGATTGGTTCGAACTTATATATCTCTCAATGGAGATGGAAAGAAAATCTGCCGCAATGACAAAGAGGGCGGGAGAAAGGGGATCTCCCTGGCGGAGACCACGGGTAGAGTGAAAGCAACCCGCCGAAACACCATTCATAAGGATAGAAAACCAACAATTAGAGATACAGTTATGCACCCATTTTATCCATTTATCTGAAAACCCTTTGCGTTTGAGAACAGTTAAAAGGAAGTTCCATTCCAGACGGTCAAAGGCTTTGGCCATGTCCAATTTAAAAAGAACGTTCTTCTGATTACCGCGAGTGTCAGTAGAGTGAACCATCTCCTAAGCAAGGAGGATATTGTCGCTGATGATCCGACCCTTAATAAAACCGCTTTGATTGGGCGAAATCACTTTGTGAAGGATCCTGGAGAGCCTAGTATTCAAGACTTTGGTGATCATTTTGTTTTTGACATTACATAGTCTAATAGGTCTGAAATCCGACCAGTGTGCGGGGTTTTCATTTTTAGGAATAAGAATGACCGAGGTGGCTGTATAAGCTTTCGGAAAAGTCGTTCCATTGAAGAAGTCCAACACAGCAGCACAAACATCGTCCCCAATAATATCCCAAAAAACTTGATAGAATTTAGCTCCAAATCCATCTAGACCTGCTGCACTTGCCGGATTAATGTCGAAAACCACATTTCTTATTTCATCCGGGTCCGGGAGATCTATGAGAATGGTTGCATCCTGATAGGAAACCACTTGTTCAATAATGTCAAGTCTTGGATCTTCCATGTCTGCATCGCTAGCTGAAGTTAGCAACTCTTTGAAGAAAGAGTTCGCTGAGTTGCGGAGGTCCGTCGGTTCTGTTATTTCTTCATTACCCACTTTAATCTCTCGAATTTGGTTTCAAAATCTTTTCTCTTTCACCATAGAAAGGAAATAACGCGTGTTTCGCTCTTCATCTGCAATCCATTTGCACGCCGATTTTTGTCTCCAGAAATCTTCCTTCATCGCCAAAGCCCTATTTCTTTCGGTAATGCAACAATTCAAGTTGATAAGATTGTTCTTTGAGGGGTTTCCAAACTCCAATTCGGCCTGTATGACGTCGTTTTCAGTTTCTTTGACTCTGTCAAAAACATTGTCAAATACATCTTTGTTCCAAAGCTTGAGCCGATCTTTCAATTTACATAACTTCAAGTGGAACCGCCGCAAACCCGATGAGCGAACCGGTTGTGTCCAATTCTCTTTAACTATTTCATTTATGTTGTGATGCCTCAACCACATTTTTTGGAAGCGGAAAGAACCCAGTTGTCGGTCCATATTGTTGTTTTCAAGAATCAAGAGAGGGTTATGGTCTGACGTTCCTCTAGGAAGATGTTTCACATGAGTTTGGGGAAATATATCCGTCTAGCTCTCGTTAAAAAGTACTCTGTCCAACCGTTGGAGCATGCCATCTCTATACCAAGTAAAGTTCGGACCTTCAAAATGAGGTCCAGTTAAGTTGTTATCCTGTATGAAGTAATTGAACTCGGCCATCCCTCGGGCATCCGGTGGGTTTCCTCCCCGTCTCTCATCCACCTTAGTAATAATGTTGAAGTCTCCACCTATCAGCCATGGATCAGAATTAACACTGTTGGTTGAGAATTAGTCCCATAGCTCACGTCTCCCAACGGTCACTGATTTGGCATAGATAATAGAGAGTCATTCGGGTTTGGGCCAGTTATTGTTATTCAGCCGAATATAAAGGAATTGTCAGTTATCTGTCATCACCTCCACGGTTTCTTTTTCCTCCCTCTACGTTGAACCTCCGTAAAACCTTCATTTTTTCCATGTCGTTTTGGGAGTCCGATCTTTTAAATTTTGCCTGTTCCTTTTGAGTGTCTGGGTCATCCTCGTCCGAATCCAGTATTTCCTCATCACTCTTTTCACTGCCTGTGTCGTTTTCTTCGTGTGTTTCTATACTCACAGTGCCAGACCCATCATTCTTCTCTCTAGCTATGTTCGGTAGAACAATTTGGATGGCATCTATCTAAATGGGGCTTTGTGTATTCCCTTGCTGATCCATGGGATCACCATTTCCGTTGCATTTTTTGGGTTGTTTTCAAGATTAATATTATCGGCAATCAACTTCTCTAGTGAGTTTGGATTCTGTTGTTGGCTATCTTGGGAACTCTTTTCAGACTGTCCCTCAGTACCAGCTAAAGTACCACCCTTATGTCCCTTATCTACCCAAATATTTTGTACCTGCACATTTCCATCCCCTTTTTGAACTTCTTTAGGTGCTGCTGTTAGGTTCTTGTTGTTATTCTTCTCTTGGGAATCCCTTTTCTTTTGTTTATCTCTTGGGAGATTATTTGTTTCAGTTCTGCCACTATTCCTGACCTCTCTTGATGCTCTTTTCTCTTCAATGGTGTTGCCTAAATCTGTATGTTGACCTTTAGTAGTTTGGGCATCCGTTTGTTCCTCCACGGTGCATTCATTTATTTTATGCCCAAGTCTGAAGCATTTTTTATAATAAGCCGGGAGAGTTCATAGATAATTTTCTAGAACTAAATACCGCCTTCATAGCCTAAGGTGATTTGGTGTTTGAGGGGTTCTAAAAGATCTAGTTCAACACATACTTGAGCAAACTCAAGTCTGTTTGCATCATAAGTTCCCTCATCAAAAGCTAAAAGTTCTCCAATGACCCGAGCTACATCATAGATGGCCTCTTCATCAAAGAATTGAGTTCTAAGCCCTGGAAAATGAATCCAGACAGGAACAATAGAAGATTCAATTTGAGGATTAAAAGTGGGAGAAATTACAAAAAAATGATACCAACTCACCTCAACTAGCGTTTTCAGGCCTTTTTTTTCGGGCGACAAAAGTAGACTATATCTCAAAAAAACTGGCAATTTCAAGAAAAACCCGCCGGAGTATGCTGACGTGGCACTGGAAAGAGACAAGGTATATTTTTTAATGGCATGGAATATCATTTTATGCACACATCATAAATTTAATGTATAAATTCCTCTAAGTTGGCTAATTGCAGCGTTGGCAGGTCCACGTAGTCAATCTTCCGCACTTTTCCACCCAAGTATTTTGAACCCTCAACCTTTCCCCCATAAAAAATAGCAACAGTGGTGCTTGTTGAATCAGGATCTGCATAAGTTAAAGACAACCATTGATTAGGACAAATTTACACCACACCAACCACAACAACAGCCATAAAAGAGGGACACAGATGTAAACAACCATCTACGAGGGAAAAGGGTTGGGGACCATCTCAGCCTAAAAAAACCTCCAAGTAGGGTTCATAACGGTAAAAGACAAGAGTATAAAATGAATATTCCCCATTAAAAAACAACATTCTCCTCGAATCCGTAAAAACCACATGCCAAAAGGTTAAAGATGCAACAAAATAAGCCAAAAAAGCATGACAAACACCATTAACACTTACGATAAGGGGGCGGAGGTAAATTCTCCAGTCCTTTGGTCCGGACGCGCACCATCTCACCCTTTGTGCAATGACGAGACGCTTTCTCCTTCTCAAAGGTTTGCCTTTTCTTCTCTAAAAGTTAAGTTTTTTCTTTTCTCTGGTTTGTTTTCTGGCAAAGACAATATGAACAATGGGGTGGGGATTTTTTGGAGAATGTCAACAGTTGCTTCAGAGTAAAAGTAAGGGTTTTAAAATTCAAATTAAAGTTATGTGTAATAATCCCGTTTTCATGCCACGTGTCGGGTCCACGTGCATATTTAAATATGAGGTGTGCACAAAATGATATTTCATGTCATTAAAAAATACACCCACCCTGTCTCTTTCCGGTGCCACGTCAGCATACTCCAGCGGGTTTTTCCTGAAATTGACAGTTTTTTTTAAGATATAGTCTACTTTTGTCGCCGAAAAAAAAAAGGCTCGAAAACGCTAGTTGAAGTGAGTTGGTATCCTTTTTTTGTAATTTTCCCTTAAAAGTGGGTGTCGATTTAAATAGGCGCATAGGGAATCCATCAAAAAGAATAATTTTTCTTAGCCACAATTTGGTAAAATCTTCCTCACAATTAAGTCGAATGAGTACATGTTTCATATTCAAGAGTCCTAGTTTAAACTCACTACCAGTTCAAATTCCAAGAAAAGTTCATGTAAACACGACATGGTAGGGTAGCCATGAGAGAACTTACCGACGAGAGCATGCTTAAAAGGTTGGGATAACCTGGTAATTTCGGCGTCTGAGAACTGAATATGAGTCAGTCTGTTTCGTTCTGTTACTGTACCGTACTTACGAGATTGGTCTGCGCGATTGAAGATATGCACTTTGTTACGTTGATTGCTGTTAGGGTTTGGGTTGCGACTGGTGTTTGTAGACGCCGTTCCGCCTCTCTTTCCTGTGGTCAGTGCTGCTGCATATGATCTGCTGACAGTTGGTTCGTTGGCCGCCTCTAGAGGGGCTGGTGGTGGTTCCGCCAGGATTGGCGGCGCTGTCATGCGTTACCCTATTCACAAGTCAGAGAAAAAGGGGGGTGGGAGTATGTAGCACGTTCTGCAGATATTTTCTGTAATGCACCATTTTTGTTGTTGTTTTTGATGTACTGAGATGAGTGGGTGAAGAGGTTTTTGTGTATGTTGCTTCTCTCTCGTCTTCTATTTGTTATATTGAGAGTTATTGCTGACTTGGTGTGACAAACAGGGGCGAAGCTAGAATTTTTCGGCAGTCGGGGCTGAAAAATTTTGAAGCTCAACATATTAAAACAACGGACATCATAAACTTTCAATAGATTTTTGTAGCTCCGTATCACTAATTATATCTTCATACTTAAATTCTACACTCTCAACATAGATTCTTTCTTGGTTGGCACTCAAATTTGATGATTCAATAAAACTTTT
>JBBMKE010436013.1:0-10097 GCA_037834125.1 Lippia alba
TCAGAGGCTCGAGGGTTGACTCACGCGAGGGTGAGGTCTTCTAGGAGGTAACTCCTCTGAGAGTTCTATGAAGATTGAGGCTGGGCAGGAGCCACGAGCCTAAGATGCATGAGCATTCCATTAAGCCCGTTGCTGAATCTTGATGGGGGTCTCCCATGATCATGCCACGTGGACGGTAGAGATATGAGCGTATTTAAGGTCCATCAAAAACATTTAATATTCGAATTTATAAAGTTATATCTAAGTATTGAGAAATTATTATGTTATGACAATTAAATATTAAATTAAGAACTTTTATCTTAATATGAAGTATTTACTTTTGAATTCTGAGCACTGTATATCAACGTTGAGAAATTATAGTGTTATTAAAATGAAGAACTTTTCTTTGAAAATAAAGTATCAATTATGTTTTTGTAGAGTTATAACTAAATTTTGAGGAATTATCGTGTTATTCAGCAACATGATTAAATGAAGGATAATTAAGCCATTTTTTAAAATAATTCGGAAGTTTTAGTAAAAATCAAATTTTAAAATAGAGAGTTAACTTTTTCTTTTAACTTGGGAAGTATACTAAAAATTCAAATATCATTTCGGGAGATAATTCTAAATTTCCATGTATTTTTAAGGCAAAAACCTAAAAACAATTTATTTTAATTTTCATTTTTATATTATTATTCTTTTAGGCATTTAGGACCCTAACTCTAAATCTCATCTCTAACCAGAAATTTCGACCTCTCTGAAAAGGAAAAAAAAGGAAAAAAATAAAAAAACCTAACTCTAAACTCTGCTTATCATTTTTAACCACATTTTCGGCCCAACATTAGTCTACTATGAATTGATCAACATTTTCGGCATCAACATTTTCGGCCCAACATTAAAGGTCTAACATTTCAAAATAAGACTCAAAAAGAGATTTATATATAATATTTTTGTCCGGAGAAAGGAAAGCACTACGTTACTGTAAGTTTTTGAGGAGAGGGTCTGAATATTGTAGAAGTGAAGTGGACTCTCAAGTTTTATTTATTTATTTTTAACCTCAAGCCTCTCAATGGGAATATTATTGCAAATCATCAAAAACAATAAGAAATACAAGAAAAAATAACATAGGCCGAAGCCGCAATTTCAACAAATTTGTGAGCTATTATATTAGCACCACGTCTAATAAACGAAAAACGAACTCTAATCATAGTATTCACGCGACTCCTAAAATTAATGTTGTTTCTTTTAAGTTTCGCAACTGCCTTTTTTCTGAATTGAGAATAACAAATACCTTGCTTACAACAGATAACTCGGCCAAAACCTTTTTTTTCGGAGAAACACAGAAAGACATAAACATGAACCTAAATCTAACTAAACTTCCATATGGAAGAGATAAAACTTCCATAAGGAAGACTAAAAAAAAATATAACTAAAACGAAGAAAAAAATAGTGACGCCAATCATCTTTGTATCATAAAATCCTGCTAGATCTGAAAGGATAACTGTAGATCTGAATGAGTGGCGATGATGGTAGATTCAAGAAAGTGGCAGCAGATCTGAGCCGATTTCGACGAAACAAATCTGAGAAGTTGATGAGGGAATGGAATTGAATCAATCCTCCGACGGTGGAGTCATGATAATATTCTTCACCGCCGAATCGAAACTTGATTTATCTTGAGTTTGAATGACGTAAATTAGAGTTTTATCTTTGAGAGAGTTTTTGGAGAGAAATATGACTCTGAAGTTATTTTGTTTGAACAATAAGCTGATACAATTTACGCCCTCTGGGTTGTATCATTAGGAATGCAGACAACTCATTTATGGGCTTTGAACAGGATGTCGATTTGGGTGGATTCGGGCCGAGTTGCTGTAAGAATATGATTCAAAATTTCCGATTCGAAATTAACCTGTTAACCCTAAGTTATTATCATGTTTGGATTGGGTTTTGATTAATCTGATTTCTTTTTAGGTTATCCAATAATCTAACCTATCTGACCCCGAAACAAATCTATACTTTAAATCCAAAGACAAAATTTCCCAAAAAACATGTCCTTCTATTTTTAGTGCCTTGGGCCCACCTCAGCTTAGGATCTCATATTTTATATTTATTTTTTATCTCCCATTTTACTTACAGCGTCAAATGTATAAATAGACAACCCACAATAAAATTTTAAATTATTTTCATATCACAATGAATCAATCAAAATAGACATAATTATGTGATCTTATCCTAGAAATAAATTTACAAAAACATCTATAATGTCTACATACATTATGAACATCTAGTCTACGACTT
The DNA here is from genome assembly GCA_037834125.1 of Lippia alba. Taxonomy (NCBI): domain Eukaryota; kingdom Viridiplantae; phylum Streptophyta; class Magnoliopsida; order Lamiales; family Verbenaceae; genus Lippia; species Lippia alba. The sequence goes on from JBBMKE010436013.1 coordinate 2,275, forward strand.
ATTTTCAAATATTTATTGTTTGTCACATCCTGTTAGCTTCATAATCAAATTTCTTTCGGCCATAAAATTTAGTTTTTTACTTTAAGATCTTTAATGTACAATTCAATACAGAATCCTTAATTGTACACGCATAGTATAAGTATCTTAATAATTTGATATGGATTATAGATTAATACATAATTCTCATTTGGCTGCTTCGGAAAAAATAACTTAATTTTATGCATTTTATTCTATTGGATTTCACACCCTCCGGTTAATTTATCCGTAAATTTGCTTATACAATATGAACAGAATTGAATGACATATGCTATATTATAAGATATTAAATCTCTCCGTGTTGAAACCGGTGATCCAAAACCTAAGATTCAGATGTGGGCGAATTACATTCGAGTGCATTTAGATTTGACCTACGTACAATACAGTCCCTATTCTTCAATTATTACCATATAGTTCCTGAGGTATGATTTCGAACTAAGATCCCTAAATACCGTTAGGATTCTAAGGGACCAGTATGTAATTTCAACTTAATACATCGTTTTGTAATATAGTAAAACAATGAGAGATGCATTTGTAATTTCTAGCTAAATTTAAATTAAGTCGTTTTGGAACCTCAGATGGAATTCAGACGAAAATAATACCTCAAGGACTATATGATAATAACCGAAAGAATAGGGACTATGTTATAATTAGGTCAAACCTAAAGATATTAAATGTAATTCGCCTTTTAGATAAACAAATATTAAATTAGGTTACCTTTTTAATTATTAGATAATTGTGGTGCAGTAGCATTAAGCTTACAGTCTCACGTGTAACGGTTGCCTAGGACAAGAAACACGCTCGACTTATCATTTGTCGCATGCATCGAGACAACAACAATAAACAAAAGAGAAACCGCGTCGTATAACTTTTGTGTATATAGATTAGATTATGCACATGAATTAAACCAGAAAGTCGTAGTTTCGTCCATATATTTTCTATCAACTGCTTCCAGCTTTTTTTAAGCTATTTTCCTGTGAGTGGCCACTTGGGATTCCCATTCCAATTTCAGTCTAAATTATTATTATTATTATTATTATTATTATTATTATTATTATTATTATTATTATTATTATTATTATTATTATTATTATATGCTATCAACTCATTGCTACTTTATTAAAGAGGGAGAATTAGACTGGTGAGTGGTGATCGTACATGGAGAAATTGGCCTCGGCAATTGACTAATTATTTCTTTCTTTTTGATGGCTACGTTTGAACTACGAAGAGGAGAAAAAATCACGCTTATATAATTTATTATTATTATTATTTATTTTTTTTACTTGATTAAGTTGCTAGACTGAAAGAGCTAGCTATCATGAATGGACTTTTTTTTTCCGAAATATTAATTTTATGGTGTTTTGTGGGACATCATAATAAACATCGTTAAAGAATAAATTAAAAATATAAATTCAATTTATTGTATCAATATCCTGTATTAATCTCCGCAAGTTATAATCAAAGAGAACCATTTTATTAGAGTAATCATAATTGATTTTTTATGTTGTAAAAGCAGGCACGCAAAACATTTAAAAAAAAAAAAGAAGAAATTGAAACCGATCAGGCCGATCGTAAAGTTAATAGCGAAGTTTTATCCTCATATTGTTGAAACTGAGAGACAAGTATACAGATTGTGAACCATAATACAACTGTCCGACAAATTATTATAGCAAAAATGCCTAACCAAGATGAATTTGCAAAAGCAAGGCACATAGGCATATCTTCTATTATGGTCCCTATTTACACACCGCTAGCATTAGAGCGATTGCCGGCCCATTGATTAGACCCGCAATCATCCGGGCTTCAGTCGGGACATATGAACAATCCCAAACTTCACAGCGAACACTCCCGATTGCCGGCCCATCGATGAGGCGCACGAAGTAGGTTGTATTTCATATATAACATTCACGTTGTGGTTAGTATGCACTTTTTTAGTATGCACTTTTTCTGAATTCATTGATTGTTATTGAAAAGAAATGAATGGAACTTTTCTTGAGAATAATGTCGTTGAAGGTTTGGTTCGACCTTCATATGTATACCGTTCGTTTGCATGCAGATTAATGTCATGTACATATATATGGTGTCTTCTAAGTCAAAATTAGTCTTTCTTTGATGCTACAATCAGTTTAATTATCTGAGAATATGTCTCATAGTACTTTATTTATTTAAATTTTCAACAGAGATGAAAATATGCTTATATTAACTTTAAGATTTGAATTCAAAAATAATAGTTAGAGCCTAGAGGTAATCGTTGATTTCGTCCCATAAACTATCGTTTTTTTAATTTTGTTCCCAATCATTAGTGATTTTTCCATTTATGTCCCAAAGTTATTCTTTTAGCAGATATGGTCCCACCATTAATTTTCCATCAATTTTGAACGGAAAATGGCACGTGCACAGCAAGTGACCGTTAAAAAATTGCATTTTGCCCCCCTTACAACATATTTTATCCTCATTAAACCCTAAAAAAGAAAAATATTTAGTATTTAAATATATTAAAATAATTTTTTATTTAATATATACTCTATAATTATTTTAAATGTAATAACAATATATAAACAAGAAGAGATAGTGTGATATTAATAACTAAAATTAAAAATATAAGTAGAAAGAAATAAAAATTATATAAAAAAAAAGTTGAAGTGAAGAGAGAAAAAGAAGTTAGTAAAACGAACCACTTATACATGCAGCCAGGCCAGAAGAAGGATACGCTTCTGAAACCAGTTCTTCAGGCCGCCTCTGTCCCTCTGCCGCAGCTCAATAGTTCTGCTGTCGCAGCGGCGGAGAAGAAGTTCTATACGTGCAGTTTATGCAAATGTCCTCCGCCGCCGAGTAGTTCTTCGAACACATTTGGTGCATATCCATCATTTGCGCCGGAGCCAGTGCTTCATTAGACTATTTCCGACGACCCAGAGGTAGTTTGTCCCGAGTGCAAGGTGAAAATGAACACAGAAATGTCGTTTGTGGCTCCTCTTGCTAACAAGGAAAAAGCGAGATCGTCTAATAAAGGTGGATTCGTGAAGGGTGTGGTGACTTACATGGTGATGGATGATTTGTCTGTGATGCCAATGTCTGCTATTTCGAATATCACTTTGCTCAATAAGTTTGGGATTAGTGATGTCGGTGCTTTGGAAGAGAAGGAGGTTAACTTGGGCATGGATGAGGTATTTCTTGTTAGAGTAATTGTAGGGATTGTCCTTCCCTTTAGGAAATATATTGTTGTACATTAATTTCCCTTAACTTACTCCCTTAGATTATTCTAGGATATTCTTTGTGTATATCTAGAAGATTGTATTGTAGCATTATATAACTTGTAAACTCTTTGAGAAAATCAATACAGAAAATATTCGATCCTTTCATGGTATCACGAGCTTAGGTTTTTTTCTCTACACGATTATTTTTCTGTTTTCTTTCCTCTCTAATGGCTCAATCGTCCACCTACTTCCCCGAGGTTAATCATATCTCCCAAAATTTATCTCTTAAATTAGGGAGTGACAACTTCTTGCTTTGGAAAACTCAAGTTTTTCCCGTTCTACGTTGTCATAGTTTGCTTGGATTTATTGACGGAAGTTTTCCAAGACCGATTGAATCCCTTGACGATGCTGCAAAATGGGATCTTCTAATTCAACTGGTTCTTGGATGGCTCTTGATTTCTTTATCGGATATTGTCATCTCTCAAGTTGGGGACAAGAAGACTGCATGTGAGGCGTGGCAAATATTGGAACTTATGTATGGTACCAGTTTTCGTGCCCGCATTTAACAATTGAACACTGAATTGCAGACTCTCACAAAGGGCACTAAAATTGGCGAGTGCTGGAAAGAAGACCGATGAAGATGATTTAATTCTCTGGAATCTTCATGGGCTAGCATCTGAATATGATCCTATAGTTGCCACTATTAACTCACAGCCAGAAATCCCTTCTTTTGCTGCTGTGTGTGGCATGCTGCTTGGCTTTGAACTTCAGTTGGGCGTCTCTGCCACCCATTCATCAACAGCCTTCACCTCTACATCAGATCATTCCCCTTCTACTGCTGGTCGTAAAAATAGGGGCTATGACCACATCTCCTCGCTTGAAATTTCTTCTGGAACTTCTATATCCTCTAGAAGTTCCACTGATAGAACTGATACTTCATCACATGTGGTCATCTATATCACAAAGCCAACAATTGTTGGGCCCCGGATGCTGCTGTTGGAACTCCTGTCCAAGCTTTGAATGCTTGGTACACCTCTACCGCAACAGATCAAAACTGGTACCTTGACACTGGAGCCACTCACATGCTTACATCAGACTCGAAAGACGTCTCTGGGAAGAAAATTTACTCTGGAACTGATCGCATTATGGGTGGAAATGGAAGTGGCCTTCCCATATCTCATTATGGAACTTCGGAATTGAAATTGTCTACTGGTACTTTTGTTAATTGTGATGTTCTTGTTGTTCCATCTATTGCAAAATGGCTTTTATTTGTAGCTCAGTTAGCCGAAACTTATGACTGGTCATTTTTGTTTACTTCTTCTGGTTATTGTATTAAGGACATGAAGAGTGGCGTTTACTCCACCGAGGGCCTCTTTAAGGTGGTCTATACTTTCTTGGCTCTTCTCAAGTAAACTTTATTTGCAGCAAATAACTGTTCAACTGAATTATGGCATGCACACCTTGGACATCCTTCCAATCGGGGCCTACAACATTTGCGCCATGCACTAAACCTTCCGTCGGTACCAGCAACGGACTCTCCATATACTAGCTGTCAGCTTGGGAAAAGTCATCATCTACCTTTTCCAGTAAAGGAAACTTAATCATCAGCCTCCCCACATGTTATACATTATGATGTTTGGGGGCCTGCCCCACAAGTGTCCTTGGATGGTTTCAGATTCTATTTGGTGTTAGTTGATGATTTCAGCAGATTTATCTGGTTTTATCCCTTGAAACGAAAATCTGATGTTATATCTATTTTTCTTAAATTCATTGCTATGGTGGAAAATATTTTCTCTTCTCGTGTCAAGTATATTCAAAGTGATGCAGATGGTGAATTTATTGGTCATATCTTACAGTCCTACTTTCGGACAAGAGGTATCACTCATTGGTTATCTTGTCCTGGAATCCCGAAATAAAATGGCATTGCCAAACGCAAACATCGTCACATTGTGGAGACCGGGCTTATATTATTGGCTCATGCAACCTTACTTCACCATTTTGGACTCATGCTTTTTCTACGACGGTATATCTTATCAATCGATTACCTACTCCTTTGCTTAAGTTCAATAATCCTTATGTATTATTGTATGATGAGAACTATCTTGATTGCACTTAAGAATTTTTGGTGCCTTGTGTTATCCTTGTTTGACACCATTTGACAGGATAACACTTGATTTTAAGAGCAGTCATTGCATGTTTCTTGGATATAGTTCGTCTCATAAGGGGTAAAAATATTTTGAGATCTCTACGGGAAAGATTCTTATCTCCAAACATGTGGTGTTTGATGAAACTACATTCCCATCACCGGCCAACTCTCATGGACATCCCAAACCATTTACCTTTCGGCCCTTACCGAAGTTGCCAAAGTTCCAGAAAAACATTCTTCCGTCACTGGCTTCAGACTCTCAGGTTCCAGTGAGTAGTCAGGAACCACTGGCTTTGGAATCACCAGTTCCAGTGTCTAGTCAGCCACTCATCATTCCAGATACTCAAGTTCTAGTGTCTGCCGAACTCCTTGCAGCTAGTCAGACTGATGTACCACATCCCAACTCCTTACACAATACTTCTGATGCACGTACCAGTCTATCTACATCACATAATCCGACAGATTGCACAAGCCCTGAGCCTCTTCCTCCAGCTGGTGATGTTCCCTTCTCGACCATCACTAGATCTCACACCATGGTAACTCGTACCATGGATGATACCAGAAAACCTGAAGTCTATCATACCTCAAAGTACCCATTGTCTAATATTGCGTTTACTACCGCTGGAACCTACATGTTTTACTCAGGTAAACAAGGATGAAAATTGACGGCACGCCATGATGGAGGAAATCAATGCTCTTGTTAAGAATCAAACTTGGTCTATGGTACCACCACATCCCTCTATGAATATCATTGGAAGTAAGTGGGTCTACCGAGTCAAGCAACGGTCTGATGATGGCTTGGAACGGTATAAAGCCCGTCTCGTATCAGTTAGTACTCTGTTTAGATGTCTCCAACAACTGGTCTCTTCTTCAATTGGATGTGAAAAATGATTCTTGCATGGTGACTTGTCTGAAACTGTTTATATGAATCAACCTCAGGGCTTTGTTGATCAAACTAAACCAAATTTTGTGTGCAGGCTGCACAAATCACTTTATGGTTTAAAACAGGCACCTCGTGCCTGGTACCAGAAGTTCAGCACATTTGTTATAGACTGTGACTTTGTTCATTCTCCTCATGATTCCTCAATGTTTATCAAACATATTGATTGTCATATTCTTATTCTCTTAATCTATGTTGATGACATTATTCTTACAAAGGATTCCAATTCTCTCTTTCAGAAGATTATTCTGGAACTTTCTCACAAGTTTGATATGAAGGATCTCGGGCCACTCTACTATTTTCTTGGAATGGAAGTCTCCACTCATAAGAAAGGTCTTCTTCTAACTCAAACCAAATATGTTGTCCAACTTCTCAAGTCCTATGGGTTTGACGGGGCAAAACCAATCTCGACTCCACATTCCGGAGTCTAGTTAAGTTCCAAGGAAGGTGATTTGCTTACGGATCCTATGGAGTTTCGTCAACTTGTAGGAGCACTTCAATAGCCTACCATGACACCCCCGGATATTTGTTTTGCTGTCAACTCTGTCTGTCAGTTTATGCATGCTCCTCATACCGGTCATCTTCTTGCAGCCAAACGGATTCTTCGATACATTAAGGGTACTCTGGAACTTGGTATTTGCTTCACTCCTTTTTCCAGTTTTACATTGACTGGCTTTTGTGATGCTGATTGGGCCGGTGGCCCCGGCACTCGACGTTCCACCACAGGCTAAGCTATCTATTTTGGAAATAATCTAATCTCTTGGCATTCCCGTAAATAATTCATTGTTTCTAAGTCAAGTTTCGAAACTGAATATCGTGCCTTATCAAGTTTGAGTTCCGAACTTCTTTGGTTTTTGCATCTCCTCAAGTTCCTTAAAATAGACCTACCACAACCTCCTAACATCCATTGTGATAATCTTAGTACCATTTATATGGCTACTAATCTGGTGGTTCACAATAGGAGCAAACACATTGAGATTGATGTTCATTTTATTCGAGAAAAAGTAGCTTCTGGAACTTTCAAACTTCACTACATTGGTACCACAAATCAGATTGTTGACATTCTCACGAAGCCTCTTTAGCGTCCCCGCCATGAAGATCTTCGTACCAAGCTTTGCGTCTTGAACCCACCTTAAGCTTGTCGGGGGGTGTTAGAGTAATTGTAGGGATTATCCTTACCTTTAGGAAATATATTGTTGTACATTAATTTCCCTTAACTTACTCCCTTAGATTACTCTCTGATATTCTTTGTGTATATCTAAAAGATTGTATTGTAGCATTATATAACTTGTAAACTCTTTGAGAAAATCAATACAGAAAATATTCGATCCTCTCATTTCATTTGTTCGTTTCGTGTATACAGTGTTTGTGTTTCTATTTGATTTTTCTAATATGTTCTCAAATAAAAATCAAACCTCTAAACAGAGAATTAACCCTTGATTTTCTTGTAGGTATTACTCTTTTTGAGTAACTTTTTTATCGAGTCAACGACCCCAAAAACCTTGTG
>JBBMKE010436034.1:0-10096 GCA_037834125.1 Lippia alba
TCTAATAGTATTCTAATATTATGTCATGTATGTTTAGGAGAAGGAAAATCCTACACTATTCAATTAATAAATTAGCTCAGAACAAATTAAACAATAATGATAGAGAACTACTATACAAAATTTATTCTTTACGGAGGTCAACACAAAAATTTATTTTTTCAGAGAAAGCAACACAAAATTAGAAGACTCAAAAACATTCGGAGAGAGCAACACAAAATTATTATTAGAAGACTCAAAAACCAAACATAAGTATTTTTTAATATATTTGTTTTCTTTCTATGTTTGAACAACTCTATTGTTTGGTGCTTTGGTTTGGTATTTCTTTTTTCTGTTGTCGTCGTTATCTCGAAGTTAAAGAGGGAATTTAATGTGTTTTACTGGATACGAAAAGAAATATTGTAATTACTTGATGTATAAAATATTACTCTTGCTTTTTTTAAAATAATAATAATTTTGTAATATACATGTATTTAGGCTATATAGAAAGAGACCTTTTAATGAGAATTGATGTGTATATATGGACTATAGATGATAAGGACAAAACTGTTTCGGTCTGTGTTTGTGCTATAGAAAATGTTGATAGATTACTTCAAGATGTAATGGGAAACAAAAAATATTTTGGTTGTCCCAAGAGATTTCACAGACTATTTCTGCAAGTTTTGTGAAATCATATTTGTGGCCCAAAATACCCTTATAATAATTATATGGGAAAATTACATCTAACTAATCTGCATTTAGGCCTAATTACAACCTAGTCCACAATTTTCAGAAAATTACAACTTAGTCCCTAACTTTTGAGAACCGTTTGTGGTCCCTAGAGTTTCGTTATGTCATTCCCAAAATGACTCTAATTTGTTGTTAAAATCATATTTTGTAGGGATCGTTTTGTTATTTTTGTAAACTTTACGGGATGATTTTGTAATTTTTGTCATATATTCAATGCAACACTCATAAAACCGTTAGGGGCATAAATGTACTTTTACAAATTCTATTAAAGGATCTCAGATCAAATAAAATTATAGGGACTAAAATGTAATTTTCTAAAATTCATGGACTAGATTGTAATTAGGCCTAAATGCAGGGTAGTCAGATGTAATTTTCCCTAATTATATTAATAATTTTAATAAGAGATAATTATGTAAATACATATTATAAATTATTAACATAAAAATATTAAAAAATTACTTATAAACTTAAAATAGGAGTCTTCTAGAAGAGAATTAAGACTTTTTAATTGATTAAAAACATATATAATTCAATAAGGATTCTTTCGATATTAATACATTAATTATTTGTATTCAAATTTAATAACATAAAATGTTAAATGTGCCTACAATTTTAAAGTGTTTATAATAATTAGAGATATCTAACAAATTGAAAGATAATAAATTAGTTCACATTATAAATTTTAGCAAATGGAATATTTTCAATTACATATTGCTAAAGCGTGTGCAACTAACTTGTCAAAAATTTTAATTTTAAGACCTACAATTTGAAGTGTCTATTATAATAAGAGATGACTAACGAATTGAAAGATAACAGAATAATGCATATTTTAAATTTTGACAAAGGAGTCTTTTCAAAATGTATATCTCTCATTTTATAAAAATCCCATATATAAGTTATATAATAATATATTTTGGGATTGATGAATTCTTCTAACAATATAAATTTTTTAAAAAAAATTATTTTTTTCTCATATGGTGCGTTATTTTTATTTAACTTTTAGTCTCAATTGTTTAATAAAGTTACAATTTAAGTTCCACTATTTATGATTTGGACGGAAAAGACATGAACGCTTCATATGCGCTATTAGTGGAATTTACTACTTGTGTTTTAAACATAATGTTATCAATTCTATAACTATATTTATTGAAAAAAACCTTGCAAGTTCTACTTTACTAACTAATGTACGAATAATTTAACTCCTCAATATGACTAAAATTGGTCGCATATATATGACTAAAATTGGTCGCATATGACCTAAAACACAAGTAGCAGAAGGGCTCTACTAACAATCCACGCGAAATGCACAAATCTTTTTCATCGACAAAATTAATATTATGTGGGACTAAAAAGATGTTATGTAAATAATGGTGCACATAATCAAATGCTTTATACCCTGTAATATTAAAATTATATTTTCAATATTAAGTTAATAAAATAGCACTTGAGCAAATAAATATAAATATTAAAGAACAAATTTTCTATTATCAAGTGAAATATATTGTCTTTCTAAATTAAAAAATAATAATGTTTAAGAAAAATTAATTGTTAATAGATTATGGGCATAGTCAAATTAAATGTAATGATGGCGACATTAATATTCTGTGAATTATCGAAAAATAATTGAGAACACAATTTGATGGGGGGATCGAGAACAAACACAATTCAAAGAAACAAGATTTGATTAAGAAAAATTGATGTTGGGATATTGTCGCGGTGGTAGTTGGGGTGAGGGAGAGGGACGAGAAAGAGATGTGATATACAGTTAGAGGGTAGGAGTGATTTATAATATAACATAGAAGATAATCAGTACTCATTACTGTTATTAATTTTTTTGTTATAATTAATTTATAGATAATATGATTAATACTTGTCAATACAATTTGCTAATATCAAAAAAATATTTGTTATATTATAATTAATGTTATAGTATGATCATGTTAAAATTTGGTGGTTGATGAAACTGTTGAATCAACTAGCTTGATAACTCAATATTTATTTGAAAGAAAGTCTTTTTTGACCTGAAAATGGGACAACAGAAAAAATAGTGGACTAAGGCGATTGGTCATGACGTAATGTCCCTTATTGCCTAAATCAATAATTATCTCGAGAATCTTATGAGTAAATTAAAGGACTCAAAAAGTGCAGTAAATGTTCTTACCAACTAACATGAATTTTATGAGTATCATGGTGGTGGACCTTTGTACGTGCCTAAGTACGCATACTTAATGTGCATTAAATACATCTATAGAGTTGATGATTGTAGCTATGGTGCACTTGACTGAAATAGGTCAGGAGATTCTCTGCATTTAACACACATCTTGCATGATCCTTAACTTGAATCTCAACTGGAGAGGTTGAGGGCTTGGTCACCCGATCGTTTCCTCAAGCATAAATTGAGCCCTCTATCTTAGGTCGGGAAGGAGGTTGAGCGTGCAACTAATTAAGAATAACGGATCGTGCCTTGTGTCATTCCATGTCATGCTAGGTATTTTCGTGACATTATGCCACATCATTAGCCCCAAAGATCATCAAGTAGGCTAGCGTGGCTAATGGTCTTTCGACCTATAGAGACGTCATTAACGCTCATATCAACTTACCAGACAATAATTATGATACCATTTTATTTTTCTCATTCCCTATAAATAGAGCATCTCAATCATTTTCAGAAGTTATTTTTCCTGAATAGCATATCGAGCTAGTCAGAGCAAGTATCGTGTGAAGAGTTGTCTTAATCTGAGTTTTGAAAGACAAGTTCGAGAAAAGTTGGTTGAAACACCTTCTTACTTTTAACTTAGGTATTATATCGACCCAACTTTGTACGCATTTCTATTTTTATTTTTTATTTTTATATACTTTTAAGATGGTACCGGGAGAGAAGAATTTAATGTCTACCCATAAGACAATCCTTGCTAAGCTCTAAAGGTCCCTAATATTCCTCGATTTATAGCTTACAGATGAGATTGAATTGAAGGAAGAGCGGTCAAAGACTATAAAAAACCTTCCATATCTTACTTTACACAAAACAATTTTAATTTGAATTCGAAATGATTTGGGCGATGATGTAATTTCTTAATTTGATGGGAACAAATATTATTAACACTAAATATCTCTTATAAAGGATTACATTCCTTAAAAATATAAGTAACTTACGATAACTTAAGCTCATTTAATCTAAAGGAAAGATAAAAGAGTCAAGAAGTCTCCTCCCCCCACGTCTCTTTGATTGCTGCTAGGGTTCCGGCCATGGAATCGCCGGCGGCGGCGGACTCCACCCAGGAGTCACCAAACAACCTAACCAATATACAGCCGCGCAGTTATGCCACGGCTCTCGTTGGAAAACAGAAGCAAGTTACGAATAATAGGAATGCGAACTCTGGCCAAGGCAAGGTTTATGTATTCCGACGTACTGATCAATCAAGGAAATACGTCACGGTCTTTGAGCGGAATGGCCTGACACATATACAGTTCTCTGAAACCGAGAAAACCAAGGTATCACGGCCATTCAAACATGCCTTGGTGGGTAAGTTTTCACATGGGTACCCTACTATGTCACACTTACACGAATTATTCATGGAATTGGAGTTTTCAGGTGAGTTTAAATTGGGCTTACTAAATATGAAGCATGTTTTAATTCGGTTAAACTGTGAAGAGGATGTAACGAAACTCTGGTTATGTAAAATTCTTATGTTTGATGGTTTCCCTATGCGTATTTTCAAATGGACACCTACATTTAACCCAAACATAGAATCGTCGGTTGTTCCTGTTTGGATTCGTTTTCCAGGTATTAGGACCCAATTTTTCGACGAAGAGGCTATTTATGATATTGCGAAAGTGGTAGGTGAACCACTATGCTGCGATGAAGGAACCCTCGATGCTAATCGGCCAGAATTTGCCAGGGTATGCGTGGAGCTTGATCTCCTCAAACCACTAAAGCACCAAATTACTCTTGGTTACGAAGGAGGAATACAAATCCAGAACATAGTCTATGAACGTCTTCCTTCTTACTGCAAACAGTGTTCCAGACTTGGACACAAACTTGAGGAGTGTTACATGAGTGTAAGTGCTATCTAAGATGTACAAGCCGATGAAACCAAAGACCTGCGATGAGTGATTGACAACAAAATGAAAGCTGATAATGTAGTAACCAAAACGGAAGCTGCAGTAGCTAAGAATGGAACACGTAAATAGGTCATTAAGAACAAGAACCTTCCAAAAGACACTAACAAAATGGTGGGGACCAAGACTTGGGTGGAAAAGACCTTTTATGCCCAACAAGAAAAAGAAGTGGGCGAGGAAACTTCTGTTACTAATGCTAATGGTGAGGAATCAAGAAGGATCACACCTTCCAAGCCAACTGATGCAGAAGCAAACCAACATTCCAAAGAGAAACCGAAAGAAATAGTGGCAGAAGCTGTGAATATAGATTCCCTTGAGGTTATACTTTCTATTCAAGAACCGTTGGGGAACTCGCCATATGGAGAAGATAGTGAGGCGGAAGAAAGCAATGAGGGAGAGAAACTTGACACAGGAGATGACGATGAGGACAAAAGTCAATCAGGGCAATCAGCTGAGGACGATGATGATCTGGAAACAAGGAAAATGCAAGCTACACATCGAAGAGCACACTCAGCCGAAGACGCCGGATTCACAGATGTCCAAAATAGACGTAGAAGAAGGCACAACAATAATCCAGCCTCTAAAAGGATGAACACACGTTCATCAGGCTTGAACTCGGGTGATCAATGATTTTAAATGGTCTTGTGTGGAATATAAGAGGGATACGAAATGTCGGCCGCCAACGTATCCTTAAGAGATATAGATTGAAATAATCATTTGAATTTTATGGCTATCCTTGAGCCTATGGTTAATGTTGATTTTAATTTTTTTCCCGCATTTTTAATTTTCCCAAGTTCTTTGCTAATATTTCGAACCATATTTGGTTCTTTTGTGAATAGGATACAGAGGTGGAGCTCTTGGAAGATAACCGACAGTTTCTTCATATCAAACTGACTAATAGGAATTGGAATAAAGCTTTTCTCGTCTCTATTGTCTATGCTAAATCTACCACCACTGGAAGAAGAGAACTTTGGGAGTTTATGAGAAATGTGCATGATCAGCCTCTACCTTGGCTCATCGGTGGTGAATTTAACATCATCACTAAGATTGATGAAAGAAGTGGCAGTAAACAACCGGATCTCTTGGGAATGACTGAATTCAATAATGCAATACAGGATTGTAACCTGACGGAGCCGAAATTTGAGGGACCTATGTTCACATGGACTAAACGCAGGATGAAACAAAGGTTTGATAGAGTTCTTGTTAATGAAGCCTGGGCAGATAATTTCCCGAATACCCTAGTGAAGCACTACCCAAGAAGGGGTTCAGATCACAGACCGTTGCTTATTCGTTATGCCGATGATAGCTCTCGTATGCCGGCTTCTTTCCGATTCCAAGAAATGTGGCTATGACACCCTAACTTTGATGATATTGTTCGTGATAATTGAAGTCATCCGGTGCTCTCTTATGGTCTTTGGAAGCTTCATGATAAACTCAAGAGGCTTAAAAACTTCTTAAAATCGTGGAACAGAGATAAATTTGGGAATATCTTCGATAGGTTGTAGAATCTAAGGTCAAACATGCTGAAGAGATTTATGACAATGATCCATCTGATGAACATCTAACGGAACTTAACAAGTGTACAGCCTTGCGAAATAGAGCCACAACTATGGAGGAAGATTATTGGCGACAAAAAACGGCTTGTAAATGGATGGAAAATGGAGAGCGGAACACACGATACTTCCATGTCCTAGTTAAAAAGAAGCATTTCCGTGGCCGGATCCATTCTATTAAAGAAGGGAACGTGGAGATTACACAGCAAGAACAATTGCAAGGGTCAGCAAAAAATTTCTTCCAGGAACTTCTAACCGCCACTGACAACCCCAATCTTCAGGGAAACTTCGATCATGTCAACTCCATACTTAACACTAAAGATGGGAATAATTTAGTGCGCTTACCTACTATGGATGAAATGAAGGAAATTGTTTTCTCTATTAACCGACACAGTATAACAGGCCCCGACGAATTCGGGGCTTATTTCTATCAACACTTTTGGACGGATATCAAGCATGATGTTCATGAGGCGGTTGTAGACATTTTTTAGGGTTCACCTTTGCCCAAGACTTATACGGCTACCACTATAGTCCTAATCCCAAAAGTGGAAAATCCAGCTCATTGGACAGACTTCAGGCCGATTAGTCTCTGTAACGTCAAAAACAAAATTATCACCAAGATAATGAACTCTAGACTTGCTGAGGTGTTACCGAAAGTGGTGTCTCCCAACCATAGTGGCTTTGTGAAAGGTCGTCTTATTAGTGATTACATTTTACTGGTGCAAGAGATGATCCATTCGATTGACTCTCGTGGGAGAGACAAAAATGTAGTTTTAAAGCTGGATATGGCAAAAGCTTATGATAGAATGGATTGAAATTTCCTTCTCACAGTCTTGCGCAAAAAGGGATTCCCGGAATTGTGGATAAGTAGGGTGCATGCAGCCATTAGTAATTGTTGGTTTTCAGTTTTGGTGAATGGTCCTGCTTCAGGAATTTTCCATTCGACGAGAGGACTTCGGCAAGGAGATCCTTTATCCCCTGCCTTATTTGTAATAGGTGCTGATTATTTGTCCACTCTTCTTGACAGGTACATGTTCGTAAATGAAGTAGCTCGGTTCAAGAACTCGTCATCCATCCTTGTCTCGCATTTGGCATATGCGGACGATATGATAGTTTTCACTAACAGCAAGAGATCGTCCCTTCAAGGAATAAAAGCTATTCTGGATGAGTATGAAAAGGCTTCAGGTCAAAAGTTGAACAACTCTAAAAGCTCCTTCATTGTGGGAAACAATTCTGACATGGCTGCCAATTCGGTTCAAGAAATCCTTGGCTTTTCCCGCGACAAACTCCCTGTTAAATATCTCGGGGCCCCGCTTTTTAATGGCAGACGACGTATAGCCTTATTTGATGATATTATGAATAAAATCCGTGATCGGATTAAAGGGTGGGAGCTGAGTAGACTCTCTCATGGTGGACTATTACAATTTACAATTGATTAAATTGGTCCTCTATTCTATCCATGCATACTCTCCAAATCCTCAATCCACCAAAGTCGGTTGTGCGTTCTATGGAACTAATGCTCAATATATTCTTTTGGGGATCATCAAATGATAAGAGAAGAATTCACTGGATTGCTTGGAAGAGAGTCTGCTACCCGGTTGAAGAAGGTGGTTTGGGGGTTTGTGACATTGATGATATAGTGGAATCTTTCTCGCATAAGCTTTGGTGGCGTTTCCGGACTAGCAATGCTTTATGGGCAGAGTTTATGAGAGAAAAGTATTGTCTTGATATACATCCGATGAAAGCGATCGTAAATAGCAGTCACTCGCATACTTGGAAGAGACTCGTGAGTGTTCGGGAGCATGGAACTTGGGAAATGGTGGAGTCTCCTTCTGGGACGACAAATGGGCTGCTGAAAGTATGCATGCTACGGATGAGGCGTTAACTGCACTGAAAGTGCGTGGATGAGGCGTTAACTGCACTGAAAGTGCGTGATTTTTGGGTTAATGGGGCATGGGACAAAGATATTCTGGATGCGGTTCTTGGGGGTGATAAGGCAAAAGAAATCATGAAAATCCCATTTAATCCCACTGTTATCAGACATACCAATATGGACTGAATCCTCAGATGGAAGTTTTTCCATTAAATCCGCATGGAAGTGCATTAGACAGAAAAGAAATGTGAACTCCCTTATTAGTAAGATTTGGTCTGCTGATCTTACTCTGACTATCATGATTTTCTTGTGGCGTTTGATATTTGATTGGATTCCCGTCGATGAGAAACTTCATCGGAAAGGTATCGTTTTTCCGTCTAAATGCCAGTGCTGCACACATTTGGAGACTATACAACACCTCTTTATTTCGGGCGAGAAGTCGAAACGGGTTTGGGATCATTTTGCCAATATCTTCGGAGTTCAAATGGATGGCATCGATTCCCCAGACATGGTTTTCCAGAGTTGGATTAACTCTTCGGCTTTCAATGGCAAGAACCACATCAGAGTTGTGCTGCCAGGACTGATTTTTTGGCACATATGGACGGAACATAACTCAGCAAAACACAACGGGACCAGGTTCAATTCGCAAAACATCATTAGAAAGGTGCATAACCATATCTTCTGTTGGGGAAAAACAGATCGCATGAAGCGGGGGGCTTCGAAAGGTGACATTCACAAAGCTAAACTGTTTGGAATTTTCCTTCGGCGTCCCTACAAGGAAAAGCCCATAATAGTTAGATGGTTGAGACCGAGCTTCAATCAATTAAAGCTCAATACTGATGGAGCTTCTAAGGGTAACCCGGGTCCGGCCGGGACGGGAGGTATTCTTCGTGACAGCATGGGATCAATCGTAAAGGCTTTTAGCAATGGAATTAGAGTCACGACGAATGTTTTTGCAGAACTTACAGCGGTGATACAAGGTATACAGATGGCAAAGGATCTTGGTTGCAATAATTTATGGGTAGAACTGGAAGCACAGGTGGTTCTTAATATCCTTCACAGAGGACGTACAGGTAATCTCGAACTTAACCACCTGATTTTGGATTTCTACAATATGGTGCATAACATGCAGGTATCGATATCCCATATTTACCTGGAAGGCAACCAAGCAGCCGATTTCTTGGCTAAGAGAGGGGCAAATTCACAATCGTCTTGGACCTACCCTGACGCCCCCATGGAAAAACAACTAAAAGGAATAATCACGGTGGATAGATGGGGATTTCCAAACTTCAGATGCAGGTAAACCTCCTTATTAATAAAGATGGCTTCAATAATTTTATTGCTTCTTGTGCAGTGTGGATATGGTTTCATGCTAACAAGGAACAAGACATTAAGAAGCTGACAGAGTGGTGGAACGTATATTGGATAGTTACAAAGGAAAATTATTGCAAAAATATTACTATCTCCCACGTGGGTAAGTGCATGCATAATAGCAATTTTTTTGGGCTTATGTTTATTAATAATCAGAAATTATTCTTTGATTCTCCTGATTGCCTCTTGGTCGAGTGGGTATTTTTTCGTTGTTACAGTGGCAGGGAGAAGGAACATCACATGTGGAACATGGCAATTTTGACGATGGGATTTGATGTCACTTATGTAATTGACGGCATTATTGTACATTTTGTCCGACATCTTCCAAAGCACAATACTAACTCTGAGGACGCCAGTGACGCTGATGCGAATGATCGTCACGTTGACGTTCATAACCGCCCGGAAGACTGGGCGCCTCCACATGAGGCCAGCAAGATTTCCATATTTATCACTC
>JBBMKE010436043.1:0-10096 GCA_037834125.1 Lippia alba
CGCTCGCTCCAAGAAGGAAGCAGTGGAGCAGTTCGTGCAATCCAGAGCCTTCGACATCATGGCAAACATCCACTGCTTTGCCAACGCCACTATCTTCTTTTGGAGAGGGATCGGGCAGTTGATCAAAGTGGGGTTGGCTTCTCCTGATGCTGGCAAAGATTCCCGGATCGACATGGCTAAAGACGAGAACCTAGAAGAGATCCCGGAGGTAGAGGGCGAAGAAGAAGAGGCCGAGCCAGAGTTCAGGGAGCTCATGCAGAAGTATGAAGAAGACTTCTTGGCAGCACAGACGGCTCAGAAGATCCAGCAGACGCTCGGGGAAGATGCTGGGGTTCATCTCTCGCACGCCCGTGAGCCTTTGGACTTGGTTCCACTGTCTGTAGCTTTCCCAGAACCCGAGTATCCCTCAACCTCTGAAGCTCGTAACGAAGACGCTCCTGCTTCCTGAACCTTCAGCTTACGCTCTTCCGAAAGCAACCCTCGCCTTAATGCTATCCTTCTTATCAAACAATTTTCATTTTTGTTTCTACCATTGCACTTAACAATTATTTTCTCCTGTTTATTCATTGAAATGAATATTTGTCTTTTTCTTCATGAATGTTGGACTACATGTTTGTCTATATTCTTTTCGTTCTTGCCCATGGATGAACGAACGTTGGTTCTGCCCTGAACAAGTATTGGCAATTATTCTCGTTGAACCATGGGACGTTACGGTTTTGCCTTGAAGGCGCGAGGGTGTATCTTCACAAGGATCACCCTAGCCAACCTTTCAGTAGAGTGAGAGATTCGGAGCTATCCAGAAAACCAAGTCTAGAAAACCTTAAAGCTGTAAGAATAACTCGTAAAGCTGTAAGAATAACTCGAGTATTTATCAACTATGATTGACTTGAACATAGGAACTACTAGTAATTCCGCTGAGAGTCACGGAGGAGAACAATCCATCGAGGGGTTGCAGAAGTAGGCTGGGGTGTGATCCTCGAACCTGTTCGCTCGTACTTCTTGCCCCTCGAATTCGCTCAATTAAGAGGGATTAAAGTGGGGTGTGGCTATTTCGACGTGGAGTTATCCTCGATATGGAGTTTAGCCCAATTATGCCTTGGAGAGCATATTTCTCAAGGTAAAGATAAGGAAAAGATAGCAATAATAATGATGATTAAAGATGAATTAAGTGAACTCTTTTAACGCATTCATTTCACTAAGAAGGGGTACAACTCATTCCGAGGGGAAATCATACAATGCTCATACGTAAAATCTTCTGAGATTGCAAGCATTCCATGGTCGGGGTAAGCGCTCGCCTTGCAGAGTCTCCAACAGGTAGGTGTTATTCGCTCGTACCTGTACGACTTTGAAGGGGCCTTCCCAGTTAGGATCTAACTTTCCCACGTGTTTAGAGACCTCAACCTTCTTGAGAACTAAGTCTCCCAGTTGGAAGGTTCTTTCTTTAACACGCTTGTTGTATTGTGAGGCGACCTTTGCCTTATACTTGTGAATGTGAGCCCAAGCGGTATCGCGCTTTTCATCGATTAAATCTAGCTCCAGCGCTCGATTGCTGTCATTAGCAATGAGCTCGAAGTAGGCTACCCGTGCAGACTCTTGAGCGAGTTCTGCAGGTATCATTGCCTTGGATTCATACGTTAGGGCATAGGGAGTCTCGCCTGTTGCCGCTCGTGACGTAGTACGATACGCCCAGAGGGCTCCCTGGAGTTCCTCGGCCCATTCTTCCTTCTTACTCTCGAGCATCATTTTGAGATGCTAGAGTATGATCCGGTTCGTGACTTCAGCTTGACCGTTGGCCTGTGGGTGACCCACGAAAGTGAAGCGTTGCTCGATTCCAAGCTCCGAGCACCACTCCCGAGTGTTGGCAGCGATGAATTGCGAGTTGTTATCTGAAATGAGCACCCTAGGAATATCGTACCGGCAGATAATGTTTTTCTATATAAAGTCCCTGACCGTCCGGAAGGTGATTTTCGAGACAGCTTCTCCCTCGGCCTATTTGGTGAAATAGTCCACCGCTATGATGGCAAACTTTCGTTATCCGACCGCCAGAGGAAGGGGTCCCACAATATCGATGCCCCATTGGTCGAAAGGCCATGACACACCAATGAGGATCATCCGGGCTGCTGGAAGTTGAGGGACGTTCGCATGAAACTGGCACTTAGGCACTTCTTGGAGTATTTGATGGCATCTTGCAAAATCGAGGGTCAATAGAACCCACTCCTTAGTATATTTTTGGCTAAGATACGACCGCCGAAGTGGTTTCCACAACTGCCACTGTGTATGTGTTCAAGAACTTTCTTAGCTTGCGAAAATCTGAGGCATCGCATCGGGGCCCCCTGAAACGAGTGCTTGAAAAGGAGTCTCTCGTCGTCCAGAGAGAATCTAGGAGCTTTGCTTCTTATTTTTCTAGCCTCGACTTTGTCGCTCAGGAGAGTTCCGTCTCGCAGGAATAAGATAACCGCGTCAAGCCAACAGGGTTCGGCCGGGTCAATCATATTAACCTGGCTGGAAAGCTCGTTCTCCTCTATCAGCGGTCCCTCGATTCGTACAAATGTGACTGCACGCTCGCAAGTTCCGTCAATTGAGGATGCAAACTTTGAGAGGGCGTCCGCGCGCTCATTCTTTGCTCGCGGGACTTGTAGCAAATGGAATTCCTTGAATTCTACAATGATTTTCCTTGCTTTTGCCAAATACCGCACCATGATGGTTTCTCGAGCCTCGCAAGTTCCATCAATCTGGCTTGCGATCAACTGAGAGTCTACGTAAGCCGTTATTCTATTTGCTCCACTTTTCCGAGCGATTCTTAAACTGTGAATGAGTGTCTCATATTCGGCTTCATTATTGGTGGCGTGGAACGCAAGCTTGATCGCGAAGTCCAATTCTGCTCCTTGGGGATCCCTGAGGGTCATCTCGGCTCCTCCCCCTTGCGAGGTCGATGAACTATCTGTGTGCAACAACCATAATCCATCTGTGTCGGATTTGGTTTAAGTGAGGTTCAACACCTACTCATTCTCTATTTGTGTGTGAGAGGGAAGACCATCACAGGCCAAAGGCCTCAGGAACTGGGTTCTCGTCGAGCGTGGATTCTACCAGCTAGGGTAACACCTTAGTGAGTAAGGCGAAACTGTGTGAAGCTTAAATGTGCAGCAATGGAGTTTTCAGTTCAGTGTCTTGTGGGAGAAGAAAGTGTAATTTTTGCAGAGAAGATGGCTTGAGGAAGGTGTAGTAGTACCTTCCTATTTATAGTTTAAGGGTGGGGGTAAATATGTAATAGTACCCATGTAGTCCTGGCATAGTGTCGCCCTAGACACGTGTCAAAACGTGGTGCGCTGAGAGTGACGTACGCTCGTCGCCATCGCCCTTCAAACCGTTATGCCAGGCTATTGTGTCAGAGGCGGTTAGACGATCGCTCATACGTGCGCGATAGTACCCTTTCGAGCATAGGATAGCTCGTAGCCGTCGAGCGTATGAATGATCGGAAGTGGGCCCCTGACAGAAGGGTTGGGGCAACGTATCCGCGAGCGTCATAATCCCGAGGGTTGACCGGGGCGAGGGAGTAATTTCGAGGGAAGCGGCACTCCCAATGGTTGGAAGGAACTAAGACTGGGCAAGAGCCGCGAGCCTTGTAAATACCGAGCGCAATATTGGGGGGGCGATGGCTGTCTTGATGGGAACCTCTCGGAAACAGGTCACATGGAGGATGAGGATACGAGCGTATTTTGGATCCGTCATTTGCCCCCCAAATTCTGATGTGTAGCTCGAGCATACTATGAAATTTTGATCGTTCTCGAACCAACTCATTTGGAATGGGAAGAGTCCAGACTCTCCAACGAGGGTTTAACGCGAGCATTACGGTAACGGACATTACCTACCAGTCATTAATTTATGTCTTGTCCGAGGTTACTTTATGGCAGGTGCATTTAATGCGACGTGAGCGCGTGGGCGCGTGAATCTTGGACGACGTGGGCGGTTACCAAAAGCATCGCGGTTATCAGGGCGGGAAATGATTGCCCTTTTGAATTCATGTACATCTACACCATATAAATAGGGATTTTGCATCTCTCTCCCATTTTTTGTGCACTCAAGCAAGCATAAGCATTCCGATTTTCTGCTATCACCTGTGTTTTCCGACGAAAAAGAGCATCAGGCTTTCAGAACCAAGGTAAATAACCCCCCAAATTCTTACTAACACTAGGTTTTTAGATTTGTGAGAGTTCCGAGAGCGATCCTCCAATTCCAATATCCCAAATACTCCCTTGCTCTTTGCAAAACCCAAAATCCATGGCTGCCAGAAATTCTCCCAACTCCTCCAATGTTAGTAACCTAGCCCAGGAGATAGAAGAAATGTCTCCTCTCTCGTCTCCCCGTTCCGATATTCCCGTGGTAGTTCCGGTAGGGGCGTTAAGGGGCAGAGAAACATCTACTAGTCGCCGGAACTAGTAGAATAGGAGGGAAAGAGGAGCTATTTGATGCCGTACAAGGGATGCGCGAGCAGCGACCAACGGATTTGGAAGGGTTGTTCGAGCAGTGTGATAATGCTATCTTAATGATGAGGTAGGGAGAGAGAATGTTTCCGATAACCAACTCCGCTGTAAGGCCTCAAGACCACATTGTAAAAGTGGCGATGAACCTTCGCGACGAGGGTCCGTCCGAGCCAAGGGGCGAAGAAGAACCCCCCACAAGAGGAGGAAGGGAAAGGGCCCTGCAAAAGAAGGTCTTACCCACCATAAGACTGATAAAGCCCCTGAAGATATCGAGTGTACTATGACAATCGACGAACTTGAGACCTTGATGCGAGGGAAAGCGTGGTCGAATGGAGTCGAAGCTCGACTGCCTAGAGTTGGGGAACAAGCGAACAGCCCCCCCGAGGGATGGATGACCGTTTACGTGGACGATATAGTGGATGGAGGGTTGAGGTTTCCTATCCCACCAGAGATGAGGGCACTCCTCAATTACCTGAACCTATCCCCCCCCCAAAAAAATCTTACCCAACGGCCTTGCTCTGGTCAATGTATTCATCATGCTGATGAAGGCGACGGGGCAAGAGCCATCAATCAACAACTTCATCCGGCTATTCCAAATATCGCGCTCATCCCGATCTTCCCCAAGATGGGGATTTTATTACATATCTTCAAAGCAAAATTTGAGGATGATCAATTCTCCTGCCACTTCCCATGGCGAGGCATGGAAAGGGAAGTTTCTGTATATCACTGGCGAGGCACCTTTATTTGGGGTTCCGAAGCAATGGGTGGCTCACTGAGACGAGGAGGCCCTGATCAGGGTGAGGCCCCCGAACATTGCTTTGGTGAGCTGGGCAAGGAGCGTGGCCATGGCGGTGAAAGAGCTCAAGACGGTGATCCAGGCAAAAAGCTTGTTAACCAATGAGAAGATATTATTCCGTTTTGGCCTCTCGAGCCCACCAAATCTGGTCCAGAACCCTCCTGCTGCAATCATGGAGAAAGACAGTTAGACTCTAGGGATTAACTTCTCACTAACATTCCTTCTAACTGCGAGCATAACTCCCTCTATTTCTGTACTAAGCATCTTTCTTTTTTTTATCAATGCTGTTTGCTGACGCTCGTTTTCATTATGCAGCCATCGATTTGATAATGGCTGGAAGGGCAGCGACGAGGCTTGCAAGACTTTTACGAGCGCCCCTCGGGGCTGCGCCGACTCCCCAACCGAACCCCTAAGGACAGGAGACCCCTCGAGAAGAAAATGTCCGTGCGGCCAAGAGGCACTTGGTGGATGAGCCAAAAATTCAGGGCTCGGAAGCGCTTGAAGCGCTTGAAGTGCAGGAGGTGGCTGAGGTTCCCCCACCGAGGGGAAATGTTGAGGAGGTCGCACTGACCGGGCCGGGAGCAACAGTGAGCGAGGGTGGCTCGGGGCCCACCAGGAAGAGAAAGAGAATGGCGGACCCTCGCCATGTCGCGGGAAAGAGAAAGAATGTGCAGTCATGCTCGATCGAGAGGGATGACAGATACACATCCTCGTCTGAAGAGGACAAATACTAGAGGTTTGACTGTCTCGGGGACACTCGTTACAAGAAGAACCCCGAGGATAGCCCAGTCTTGCTAAGGAGGGTCCCTAGCTTATGGGTGATGAGCCAGAATCTTTATGACCGAGCTAAGTTTGGGAGAGACCATAAGCGGATGATTAATCAGACTGCTGAAATGATAGCTGGGGATCTGAGCCATGCTCTGATCGCGGTAATCCCTTTTTTGCCCGCCTTTCCACCATTTTTACTTTACTTGACGCTTAAGTTTTATTAGCATTTTGAGCTTATACTTCTTTTGACTCCACAGGAAGTGCTGCCAATGGTGAAGAGTCTGGAGCAAAGAGCCAAGGTGTATGCGGCTCACAAATCAAAGTACAAGAGGCTGGCTAGGATGCACAACCCCACAAAGTGGTACAAAGAGCGCACAGATCTTCAAGACAAGCTCAGGGCCGTTCAAGATGGTCATGAGAAGACGAAGGAGAACCTTCACCATATGGACGACCAATGGCGGAATCTGGAGAGCCGTTTCAAGGAGTCCTCTGATTTGTGGTCCCGAGAGCAAGGAAGGTGGACGCAGGAGGTGGAGCAACTGAAAAAGACCCTCGAGGAGAGAGACATCGAGCTGGAGCATGCCAATGAGAAGCTCGAGGAAATGAAAAAGACAACCGCCGCCAATGACACTCGCTCCAAGAAGGAAGCAGTGGAGCAGTTCGTGCAATCTAGAGCCTTCGACATCATGGCAAACATCCACTGCTTTGCCAACGCCACTATTTTCTTTTGGAGAGGGATCGGGCAGTTGATCAAAGCGGGGTTGGCTTCTCCTGATGCTCGCAAAGATTCCCGGATCGACATGGCTAAAGACGAGAACCTATAAGAGATCCCGGAGGTAGAGGGCGAAGAAGAAGAGGCCGAGCCGGAGTTCAGGGAGCTGGTGCAGAAATATGAGGAAGACTTCTTGGCAGCACAGAGGGCTCAAGAGATCCAACAGACGCTCGGGGAAGATGCTGGGGTTTATCTCTCGCACGGCCGCGAGCCTTTGGACTTGGTTCCACTGTCTGTAGCCTCCTTAGAACCCGAGCATCCCTCAACCTCCAAAGCTCGTAACGAAGACGCTCCTGCTTCCTGAACCTTCAGCTTACGCTCTTCTGAAAGCAACCCTCGTCTTAATGCTATCCTTGTTATCAAATAATTTTTGTTTTTGTTTCTGCCATTGCACTTAATAATTATTTTTTCCTGTTTATTCATTGAAATGAATCTTTGTCTTTTCCTTCATGAATGTTGGACTACATGTTTGTCTATATTCTTTTCGTTTTTGCCCATGGATGAACGAGCGTTGGTTCTGCCCTGAACAAGTATTAGCAATTATTCCCGTTGAACCATGGGACATTATGGTTTTGCCTCGAAGGCGCGAGGGTGTATCTTCACAAGGATCACTCTGGCCAACCTTTCAGTAGAGTGAGAGATTCGGAGCTATCCAGAAAACCAAGTCTAGAAAACCTTAAAGCTGTAAGAGTAACTCGTAAAGCTGTAAGAATAACTCGAGTATTTATCAACTATGATTGACTTGAACAAAGGAAATACTAGTAATTCCGCTGAGAGTCACGGAGGAGAAAAATCCGTCGAGGGGTTGCAGAAGTAGGCTGGGGTGTGATCCTCGAACCTATTCGCTCATACTTCTTGCCCCTCGAATTCGCTCAATTAAGAGGGATTAAAGTGGGGCGTAGCTGTTTCGACGTGGAGTTATCCTCGACACAGAGTTTAGCCCAATTAACCCTTGGAGAACATATTTCTCAAGGTAAAGATAAGAACAAGATAACAATAATAATGATGATTAAAGATGAATTAAGTGAACTCTTTTAACGCATTCATTTCACTGAGAAGGGGTACAACTCGATCTGAGGGGAAATCATACAATGCTCATATGTAAAATCTTCTGAGATTGCAAGCATTCCACGGTCGGGGTAAGCGCTCGCCTTGCAGAGTCTCCAGTAGGTAGGTGTTATTCGCTCGTACCTGTATGATTTTGAAGGGGCCTTCCCAATTGGGATCTAACTTTCCCACGTGTTTAGAGACCTCAACCTTTTTGAGAACTAAGTCTCCCAGTTGGAAGGTTCTTTCTTTAACATGCTTGTTGTACTGTGAGGCGATTGTTGGCTTATACTTGTGAATGCGAGCCCAAGCGGTATCGCGCTTTTCGTCGATTAAATCTAGCTCCAGCGCTCGATTGCTGTCATTAGCAATGGGCTCGAAGTAGGCTACCCGTGCAGACTCTTGAGCGAGTTCTGTAGGTATCATTGCCTCGGATCCATACGTTAGGGCGCAGGGAGTCTCGCCTGTTGCCGCTCGTGGGGTAGTACGATATGCCCAGAGGGCTCCCTGGAGTTCCTCGGCCCATTCTCCCTTCTTACTCTCGAGCATCATTTTGAGATGCTGGAGTACGATCCGGTTCGTGACTTCAGCTTGACCGTTGGCCTGTGGGTGACCCAGCAAGTGAAGCGTTGCTCGATTTCAAGCTCCGAGCACCACTCTCGAGTGTTGGCAGTGATGAATTGTGAGCCATTGTCTGAAATGAGCACCCTAGGAATACCGTACCGGCAGATAATGTTTTTCCATATAAAGTCCCTGATCGTCCGGAAGGTGATTTTCGAGACAGCTTCTCCCTCGGCCATTTGGTGAAATAGTCCACCGCTATGATGGCAACGGAACCACCAGAGGAAGAGGTCCCACAATATCGATGCCCCATTGGTCGAAAGGCCATGACACACCAATGTGGATCATCCGGGCTGCTGGAAGTCGAGGGACGTTCGCATGAAACTGGCACTTAGGGCATTTCTTGGAGTATTTGATGGCATCTTGCAAGATCGAGGGCCAATAGAACCCGCTCCTTAGTATCTTTTTGCCTAAGATACGACCGTTGGAGTGGTTTTCACAACTGCTACTGTGTATGTGTTCAAGAACTTCCTTAGCTTGCAAAGGTCTGAGGCATCGCATCGGGGGCCCCTGAAACGAGCGCTTGAAAAGGCGTCCCTCGTCGTCCAGAGAGAATCTAGGAGCTTTGCTTCTTATTTTTCTAGCCTCGACTTTGTCACTCGGGAGAGTTTCGTCCCGCAGGAATAAGATAACCACGTCAAGCCAGCAGGGTTCGGCCAGGTCAATCATATTAACCTGGCTAGGAAGGTCGTTCTCCTCTATGAATGATCCCTCGGTTCATAGAAATGTGACTGCACGCTCGCAAGTTCCGTCAATGGAGGATGCAAGCTTTAAGAGGGCATCCGCGCGCTCATTCTCTGCTCGCGGGACTTGTAGAAAATGGAATTCCTTGAATTCTGCAATGATTTCCCTTGCTTTTGCCAAATACCGCACCATGGTGGTTTCTCGAGCCTCGTAAGTTCTATCAATCTGGCTTGCAATCAATTGAGAGTCTACGTAGGTCGTTATTCTATTTGCTCTGCTTGTTCGAGCGATTCTTAAACCGTGAATGAGTGCCTCGTATTCGGCTTCATTATTGGTGGTGTGAAATGCAAGCTTGATTGCAAAGTCTAATTCTGCTCCTTGAGAATCCATGAGGGTCACCCCGGCTCCTCTCCCTTGCGAGGTCGAGGAACCATCTATGTACAACAACCATAATCCATCATCTACGAGCGATTGGGAGTCCAACCCGAAACGCTCGACCAAGAGATCCGCTACGGCTTAGGCCTGAATGGCCGTGCGAGGCTCGAAGCTGATGTTGAAACTGGTTCAATTCAATCGACCATTTGATTAAACTTCCCGATACATCAGGCTTGACCAGGACTTGTTTGAGGGGTTGATCCGTGAGCACTGTGATGGAATGTGCTTGAAAGTACGACCTCAACCGCCGTGAAGCATTAATGAGAGCAAATACGAATTTCTCGATTTTTGCGTACCTTTTCTCTACTCCCTGGAGGGTTTTGCTCAAATAATATACTGGAAGGTGCTTTCGCTCGCGAACGGCAATCAGAACATCGCTTGTGGCCTCATTGGAGACTGAAATGTAGATGGTTATGTGCTCACCCTCCATAGGCTTTGTTAGGAGTGGAGCACGCGAGAGGTATTGCTTCATACTTTGTAGGGCTTGCTCGC
>JBBMKE010436053.1:0-10095 GCA_037834125.1 Lippia alba
AGATACTATCTTTAGATGCAAAAGGGTCTACAAAAGAATAAACCCAGAAAAATTAAGGTAGGTAGATACCAATCTGCACATAAATATACTTGAACTGGTTCCTTTAATGGGAAAAAGACGGAAAAAGTAATGAATGACTGGGTTTGGTGAGAAAAGAGGGAGAAGGAACAAGGAAGGTACGAAGACCCTTCACTTCAACTGACCAAGTTTAAAGTTTACCTTTTCTTGTTGCTTTCGCCTCTTTGGATTGATGATATGTACTTGTATATTTTTACCCGCCAATCTCTACTTTTATTTCTTTTTACCCTTATTATTTTTTTATTTATCCTAATTTTTATTTCTAAAATTGGTTTTTTTTTTTAAATTAAAAGTTTAAATTGTGCTTGGTTGGGGGGATTTGAGTTGGGAATATTAAAGATTTGGAATGAATTTAGTATAAGATGCGTATTTAATGCACATATTGACACCTATAATGCAAGAATATTTCAAAAAATATCATTTTGTCGTGGTTCGATACTGTCTTCGATACTCTTTACGTGAAAAGTTCAAGAAAAAAATTGTATCGTCGTATCGTATTGTGTTGTATCTGTATCGCTCTATCCGAATCATATCATGTCTGTATCGGTGCATCGTAGGTTGAAACCCTTTGATTGGTTTGATTAATAGGGTTAATTCTAGATACCCCATCATCCTTTAGTCTTTAGTGCACTTTGTCCCCTAACTTTTAAATCGGTGTGATTTTTCCCTATATTTTGAAAAATGTCACACTTAACTCCTTTAGTAAAGCAGATTTGTACAAAGAAGATTGCAAATGTGTTGTTATTATATATCAAATTGAAACTCTCGACGCAAGGAACACAACAAATGGTCTCAAAACCAAAATCCGACAATCGACAAAACAAAAATTACCAGTCAAAGATGACACACGATGAACGAAACTTTATAGCGGCTTTCGGACGCTAATAGGGTCGTCAAGGATATGAGTTTTGTTCGCTTTGAAGAGATGAACACGATGTCCGTGGTCTTGAAACTTGGATCGTTGTAACGGAAGAAAAATCAGATGCCAAAATTTATTAAAAGAAGTTAAGTGTAATATTTTTTAAAGGTTGGGAAGACAATCACACTAATTCGAAAAAAAATTTTGGGACAAAACGCACTAAAAATTAAAGGATAACGGGGTGTCTGGCCCTAACTAATATTTCAGTATCTTTAATGTACATATTCATTAATTAAGGAGAAATGCATATCTTGAAAGGGAAATCTCCGATGGGTCCAATGCTATGATGATGTAGAGCGTTTAGTATCTCATGTTTAAATACGGTATTATAAATTTATGATTTGAAAGAAATTTTGAAAATTTGTATTTTTATATAAATAACCATTCACATTTATATTCATATTCATATATGATAGGTTATAGTTAATGAAAACCTTCAACGGATATTAAAAAGTTAATTATTAAACTAAATCTTCAATAAGACCACGTACTGTAATATTTAATTTGTTACCTGATAATTGTTGAGTTTCGACACATTTATAGATTAACAAACAAATACGTGAATGCGTTGATGAGAATGAGAGAATATGAAGATATGGGATGCTTAGACTTCAATTCTTAGCCTAATTCGGAAGCAAGGAACTAAACGCACACGCTCAAAGTGATCAGAAGGATTCGAACTCGGGTCTTTGCCTTCGAGGAAGAATCCTCAAACCACTTGACCAACCTCTGTTGGCGAGCATTAAGATAATCTTGAGCAACTAAACTTAAATAATCGGTAATTAGTTAACCACGTCGAAGCTAGTAGTTAATTAGTTACACTAATACATTATGCCAATTACGATAGAAAATTATGTCGGGATGCATCCCATCAGAATTGCATCGGAAAAACTAAGGAAGATTTAAGAAAACCAAGGAAAATCTGACAAGATTTCGATGGATAAACATATTTTAAA
The DNA here is from genome assembly GCA_037834125.1 of Lippia alba. NCBI lineage: Eukaryota > Viridiplantae > Streptophyta > Magnoliopsida > Lamiales > Verbenaceae > Lippia > Lippia alba. The sequence goes on from JBBMKE010436053.1 coordinate 1,954, forward strand.
TAAAAAATTCCGACAAAATTTCCACGATTTCTCCGTCGGATTTTTAAAATACAATTTAAAAAATAAACCAACAAAGTTCTCTTTTGTTTAGCCGTTGGACTCCCTTAAAAATAAAATTGTTAAATAAACAATAACATATATAAAAAATAAAAATTAAATAATTTCAATGGTAATTCAGTTTTTATAAAATAAAATTTTAAAAAATAAACAGGATGTCAGAGTTCAGACTACACTAAATAAAATATATAAAATAAAATTTAAAAAAATAAAATATATAAAATAAAAATTTTAAAAAGAAAACCTACGAATATATATATCTCAATTGCTTCTCTCCTAATTTGTATGTATAGAAGATTCTACCAAAAAAAAAATGTATAGAAGAAGATCTTTAAATTTTTTATATCATAATTATTTGTCTTTCTTAAATTGTATGTAGCAGAAACTAGGGATAAAAAACATGAAATTGAAACATTGCATATTATGGCGGAGCACTTGTCTCTCCAGCAATTCTCGTCTCTTAACCGCAGCGGAGTTGATACCAGCCTTTTTCTGATGCCCTATCACATTCTCCGATCTCCACGGAACAAATTCTTGATTCCTGTGTCTAAAGTGGCGATGGCATCCTTCTACCACCGCCAGAAAACACCACCAGGCGGTCGGATTCAGAAAATGGAGCTTGGAGCAACCAAGTTGTTGGAAATTTCAGAAAGAATTAGTTAATTGTAAGAAACTAAGAATAATCAATAATATCCCAGAGCAATTGGAAAGACAGGGGGGTAAAATATCAACCAAAATCCGCTAATCCACCAAATCAAGAATCTTAGTAACAATTCCAGAAATTTACCTACGAAACATTAAGTAGATAACACCGACGATAATATAGTTGATATGAACAGAAGATCAACTTGATGAAAAATCCGAAAAACCCATCACAACATATCCGATCGACCTTAGTGAATTTTACACAATGATCAACATCAGAAACATAATTCCAAATTAGGTGATGTAAAACAAGAATGGATCGACGGGATTGGGGGAATTATACCTTTGTTGTGCATGGCACTTGTGCCAAGATGAACAGCGTCCTTTCTTCTTCTTCTTTGGATGTTGCATTTGAAAAGGGCTTTACGTGGGGAGCTAAGGAAGACCGGAGAAAGCGCTTCTCCGTTTTCTGATGTTGTATCAGAACTCAGAAGCTTTGTCCCGTCTTCATCAGCTCCCCACGAAAGCCCGCCTCCAAATTAATCCTCATCTCCAATTGAACCATCTCAGATCAATGCTGTTTTTGTACTGCATGGCGTGGTTAATGTAGAGACCACAGAGTCCTAATCCAAAGTGGATTAGGAAATTTAGTTTAATCTTCTTGGAGTTGCAGACTTGCAGATTATTAATTATGATCTCTTTCCATAATTAATTATCGGATTTTTGAATAATGAAAAAGTAGCTAGGTTTGTTAAGATAATTAGTTAGCTTTACATAAGTATGGGATTTTGGAGAACGAAAGTCAGGTTATGGGTCGGATTCTTGCGTACTAAGATATAATCGATGCAGCCTATATTTAATAGGAATTTGGTTACGATTGTAATTCTAATCTAATTATAAATCTAATTCTGATTTGATTTTATTCACGTCGGCAATTTTCTTATAATCCTTCGGCCTAGCTGAATCGTGGCTTTGCTATATATCAATGCAAGAGATGGGACTCGGGTAAGCCATAGTTATTAGCTAACGCCACTATGTCATGGGGTCTGTCAATACTATTTGATATAAATCATTTTTATATACCAAATGAGTAATATTATTAATTAATAAAATTAATTTCTTTATAATAATGAATATATATTCTTTTTAGTATCCTCATTTTTGCTTTCTCATTCCCATTATAGAGAGAATACAATTAATCAATTAATTATTTATTTATTTTTATGTGTCAGAGCTGATGTACTTAAAAGAATAACCGAAATTACAGTGAAACCAAAAGAAAATTATTAATTGATAAATACAAGTACTATTATGAAAAGGCCAGATGATCTAATTCATGATGAGTATATAACATAAGATTATTTTAAGTTTCTTGAAATGCATGATAAAACAAAGAGAATTTAAAAGAAAAATGAGGATGAAATTAATATGATAATTTCTTTATTTTAAAACTTGGAGGTAGGAAATAAGAAAATAACGAATAATCATGACAAAAGTAACATGTAGATATGATGAATTAGAGATAACACATAAAATTGAAACATTAGGTATTATGGCGGAGCACTTGTCTCTCCGGCTTCTCGTCTTAGCCGCAGCGGAGTTGATATCAGCCCTTTTCTGATGCTCTATCACATTCTCCGATCTCAACGAAAGCCCGCAACCCGACTCTGCATCCCAACAAATTCATCGTCATCACCGACAACTCGATCACCATGCATCTCAGATCATATATAATATGTCTTCTCCAATGCTGGCTGCTTTTGTACTGCATGGCGTCGGGAAATTCTTGATTTCTCTGCATGCGGCGGCCATAGATGAATTTGTTGGGAAGCAGAGTGGGAAGGCGGGCTTGGTAATCTTCTTGATGAGTTGCAGACTTGCAGATTACGAATTATGAATTAAGGTACGTAAATATATAATAATTAACCGTCAATTAGGAACTCTTTAATTTGCATATTTATCGGATTTTGGAGAAGGAAAGTTAGGTTATATAGTTATAATTTCTCCTAACCAAGCCATAAATTTGTTTCTTGCGTATAAAGATACAATCGATTCTGTATTTAATTGGAATTTGGTTACCATTCTAATTCTAATCTAATTTTAAGTCTAATTTGATTTTAATTTGCTTATAGTATCAATTTTAAGACTAATTTTATTTTATATTTTTAAAGGAAGGTTCTTTTTGAAAATAATATTTGGGAAAAATTACATCCAACTATCCTGTATTTACATCTAATTACAACGCAGTTCATCATTATCAAAAAATTACAAATAAGTCCCTATATATAAGTATTGTTTGGCTTGAGGTCCCTGACGGAAAATGAAAATTTACCCCCATACCTCTAACGGAATTACAACTTTTTTTCAAAACTTTTTTAATTAAATGTTAAAAATACGAAATGACAAAGTTACCCTTTATCTTATGTAATTAAAAGTTAACTATATATATACAAGGAAAATTATATTTTGCTACCCTGTTAGATATGATAATTACAATGTAATACATCTTTATTTGAAAATTACAATTTAATCCCTTAATGTTAAGGACCGTTTGTAATCCCTCCATTCCGTTAAAGTTCCGTTAGGGTTGGATCTATCCATCCATTAATTTAATGAATAAAATAATAAATTCATCACTGCAATATATATATATTCCAACAAAATGATCCCTATTTATTACACATATAACAATGCAGTCATTGGGAATCTAACGGAACCCTAACGGAATAGCGGGATCACAAACGGTCCATAATATCTAGGGCGGGCGATGGGCGACGGTGGCGCGGCCGGCAGGAAGACGCTGTCATATACTTGGAGAAGGATGGTGAATGGTGTGTCGATATGGAGGACTTGGTGGTGGTGGTGGCCGGCCGAAAGTGGTGGTGGTTGATGGTGAGTTGAATGGTGGTGGCGGTGAAAAATAGGCGGCTTTTTTTTTTAAACACACGCACATCCAAACGGGGATTTGAACCCAGAACCTCGCCCTTAGGAATAAATCCATTTACCGTTTGGATCAACCCCTGTTGGCAGGCGGCGGTTGGTGGTGAAGGTGGCGGTTGGTCTTGGTGGAGGTGGTGGTCGTCGTCGGAAGAGCTCGCTGGAGAAGGAGCCCCAGCCTCCGCCATTGCCACTTCTTTGATTCGTCATGAAGCCACCATCGTGAAAAATTGGGCCACGAAATTAGTATCAATGCGATCCTTGTATCTCGGTGATCGAAAAACACAACCTGTACATCGAATTCGGCGAAGAAATAAAAAATCCCCAATTCTTGGTGTGACCATCCATCTTCTCCGACGGACTGCGGGACTTTGGTTTTTCTCTTTTTTTATTTAATTGTAAAATAAAATAGAATTTGTATGTATAAAATTATTAAAAATATATTGAGTTTCCCCAAAACACAAAAAAATAATATCTATTTTTATTTTTATTTTAATTAAAAATGATTATATAAAAGAATATCATTTAATGACTAATTAAAAATACAAATATACACCATCAAAATAAGATTTATTAATTATATATGTTGTTTTTTCTTCTTTTTTTTTTGAATTTTTGAAAAAAATATAATATTAATATAGTTTGAAAACAAAGATACTAATAATTTATATTTTTTTCGCAAAACGATCCTTGAATAATATAACGATAACATTGCAATCTCTAAGGCTATTTCGGTAAAATTATAAAAATAATAAAATATTAGAGGATATTTTCAGCATTACAAGACCTAAATCTAACTGAAACCTAATGGTGTCAAGGACCTTAAACGGAACATGAAATATGAGAATTTCTTTGTGATTTTTCGATAATGATGGATTGCGTTGTAGTTAGACTTATATGCGGGGTAGTTTGATGTAATTTCCCCTAAAATTTACTACTACTTATGCCACAATATAATGACATGTGTACACACGGAGGCATATTAGGTTTAGTTTGATAAAATACCAAACAACAGCCAACATGTATATGTGTGTATAACGCAATATTTGATATTAAAAATGTTTCGACCGTCTATTATGTAGAAAATTCACTACAAAAAAAGGGGATTTAGTTACGGTAGCCAAACCGTAACGAAAAAGTGCAAAACGTAACTAATACATTATTGGCTACGGTTTTGCTACGCTTTGGCACCCGTAACAGCTGCAGTCGTGGCCAATACTTAGCTACGGTTTGGAAAGCGTAGCTAAAGCTTTCCTTACGCTTGGACCTAACATTGGTGACGGTATTTTAAAACGTGGTTGATATTCTATAAACATTGCCTACACTTGTACATTCGTAGTCAATAAAGTTATTGGCCACGGTTTGGAAAGCGTAACTAAAGCTTTCCTTACGCTTGGACATAACATTGGCGACGGTATTTTAAAACGCGGGTGATATTCTATAAAAATTGCCTACACTTGTATATTCGTAGTCAATAAAATTATTGGCCATGGTTTGACTGGTTGTAGCCAATATTATAAAATATTGGTTACGATTTCGATCAACCGTAACCAATATTTCTATATTTTACGTATAATTTTATTTGAAAAATATAATAATTATTTTTTAAAAATATAATTTTAGCTACATTACAAAACCGTAGTCATTAATATAAAAATATTTTAAAATATTTATTTATTGTATTTTTTTATATTTTCTTTTATTAAAAATATATAAAAATATAATTCATTATTGACATTAATATTTCACAAAAATAATTCTAATCAAAATTTAAAACAAACTAATTAAACAAGATTTTTATATACAAATTCCATCATTCAAAAATAAATATCAACAAATAAACATGTATAATTCTAAAATTGAAAATGTAACACTTTATCGAAATCAGTAACAACTAGCTAGCAAATCATGTTCTATCATTATCAATTACAATGATTCTACAATAAATACATCTCTGCCACATTATGCAATATATACCAATTGAAGGCCACCTTTAGATTCGAGGAAATCCACGTAACACCTTTAGCTGCAAAATTACATACAACAATTAATAAAACGTTCAAACACATACTCGAACATGAATGTATGTGATCAATGCCCGAAAAAATAACACATGAGCAAGATAAAAACACCAAAAACATGATGAATAGATTTTATTTTTTCTCATAAGAACAATTCTTCTACAATTTCATTTAATAATTGTGTATACATCTAACCTTTTACACCATAAAAAAATAAATAAATAAAAAATCTAACCTTTTCCACGGAAGACCGTATCTTAGTTGGGACCAATGGACCTCTTGAGCAAATAATAGGTAAGCAATCACCAGTATGACTAGAATAATCTGCACTATCATATCCTGTGGCAGTGGGAGTAGTAGGGCTGGAGTGAGAGTTGATGGAGTGAAACTGGGAGCCCCTTACAATGTTTTCAGTATAACCAACAGAGCTTCCACCACGAGATGGGGAAGATATAGCACTGTTTCCTGCACAAAAATTATAGTTATCATGTTTGACCCAAAGATTAGGATCCGCACCACAATCTACTATCATCTACTATCACATGGACTATATCCTCTGTAACCACAAAAGCATAATTCCCACTTTCAATTACTTGTTCTCTTTTCTGAACACACACACCTCACTGTTAATAACAGATGCAGATACCTACAGCAACCAATAGATCCAGAATTTCCATGAACATAACACGAACAAAACTAAACTTAACCTTACTGCAATCCACAAAATCAAGCATCTTAACAAAAATACTAGGAGATAGGCAAATAGCGAAGTTTACCTACGAAACCTTAAGTAGCACCGGCGATAATATTGTTTATGGGGATAAAGATCAACTTGACGAATAATCCGACGAAACCCATGGCGACAAATCCGATCGCCGTCCGAGTCGCGACCTTCGTGAATTCTACAAAATCAAGAACAAGATCCGAAAATCAATTCCAAAGTAGGTCAAAACAAAAACGGATCGAGGTATGGCACATCGGACAAATTGATTGTACCTTTGCGATCGGGCTTGTGGCAACGCTTGACGAGACGAACGCGGTCCTTGGCGAAATCCCTGAGCGGATCGAAAACGGAGTCCAAAGCATCCATGATTTTTTCTTATTGAGATATGATTTCTCCATAGATCTGAGTTCTATTGTATTGTGGATAGTTGTTGGAGGTTAGATTGGAGAATGGGAGGCGCCTCTCTTTCAGAAAGATTTGGTTTTGGAGCCAATATTTTGAGCGTGGAGGCAAATATTTTTTCATTTGGCCGTCTAGACAATTGATTTGGCAATTTTTTCTATTTAAGTTACTTAAAAAGTGTTTTAAGTCTTTAAGATAATTAATTATCATGTGAAAAGTTTATTATAATTTTGGTTTAACTGCCTAGAAATGAGGTCCTTGATTTCACCGGTGTGTTACAATTGTGGGGGAAAAAAAACTTTACTTAATAATAATAATAATAATAATAATAATAATAATAATAATAATAATAATAATAATAATAATAATGTTATTGTTGTTTTTTTATTACTATGCTAACAATATTATTCATGTTTAATGAATTTAACATTTTCCATGGCAAGTTTGGGTTCAATGTTAATTGTAGTAATATTTAGGTAATAAAGTCCATTAAAATAATAAAGGTGCTACAGTCAATAATTCTCTCTATTTGTAGCTTATATCGATTTGTTAAAAAACATTCATTCTCAATTCATTAATCAAACTATTCAAAAATGGATAATCAAACTATTCGAAAATAGAAAAACTTATAAAATAACGTAAAGTAAATATTATATATAACCTAATTTGCTATAAAAAAATGTCCTAATTAAAAATAATTCTTAAAAACTTATAACCATGATCTTGAATAAATCTATCTCCACAAAGATGCAACAAATCAGTTCTTTCCATTTCTTTTTGCCTACAAAATAAAGAAAAAATATTAATATAATATTATATAAAAATAATAACATGACATTTTAATAGAATAACAATAAATCGAATTACTTAAAATACATATTACCTTGTTATCCCTGATGTGATCAGACGAAGTATGCTCATCTTCATCTTCATTTAGTTCTAAATAAGCATCAGATCCAGATATATCCTATAATTGATTCATTTATAAGTATATATGCGAGCATTATAATTTTTATGTACCAAAATTATCAATTGTTTTATACTAACCTCACGACCAAACATGCAAGCTACATTTGATCTTCCACGAGGAGATGTTGCAGAACAAACACCACCAGAATCAGTACAAGCAGCATGAAAAGCTTTTACTGTTGAAGGATCCAATAAATTCAGCAAAATTCCCATTTGTTTCTTCATGGACTCCTCTTCAGCCAATTTGTCTTGCATTTCATTTTGTTCCTCAGTGTGAATTTCTTCACGAAGCTCTTCTCGTACTTCAGCCCTTACTTGATCCTTCATCGTAGACATGTTTGTTTGTCGAGAGCTAGAAGCCAACGAACTTCCATTAAGTTGTGTAGG
>JBBMKE010436064.1:0-10095 GCA_037834125.1 Lippia alba
TAGGCTCGTAGAAACGAGAGGTTGGGCAACGAACAACACCGCGACCGAGGGCCTCGCTCCGACCCATCTCAGTCGGACCCCCCCGACTCTCCAATAGAATGGAGCAGCGTCTGAAGAGGGAGGCTCCCTCTGGCAGCGGGGTGAAAAAGCTTTATACCGCTCTAGCTTGTCCCATCGAAGAAATTTATGAAGTCATGGATCGCGGACTAATCAAGAAGCCCAAACAGCTGAAGAAAACTAAAAAGGCCAAGGAGTCTGGCAAGAGTTGTGCCTATCACATGCAATATGGGCACTGGACTTCCGAATGCATCGCCTTGTGCGAAGAAATCGAAAGGCTAGTCCAATGAGGCCATCTAACCGAGTTCGTCAAGAAACTAGACGATAGGGCCCAGCAAGCATTCGACCAAGGAGACTCCTCACTAGAAGAGGGTGCAAGCAGCCGCTCGAAAAGACGGCTGACGACGACCAGCATAACCTGCCGACCAACGAAATCTTCATGATAGCAGGCGACCCAGCTGGTGGGGATTCCAAAATAGCCCGCAAGCGATCAAGGTGAGAGGTTGGTTGAGAGCTTTACGGCCCCAGAGAAGTGATGCACATCGAGCCAGGCAAAGAGTGGCTGGAGCAAGAGATCTCTTTTAGTGATAGGGACTTTGTACCAGTGATGCCACGGGAAGGCACTATGGTGAGTTGTCCGCCGGTAGTCACGCTCGATGTAGCTAACTGTGCCATTCGCAAGACTCCTGTTGATAGTGGAGCCTCGGCAAATATTATCTTTTACTCGACTTTGCAAAAAATGAACATACACGATAAACTCGACTATGAACCAATCAAAACACCTTTAACAGGATTCGGTGGTTCAGAAGTTTACTCTAAGGGATGAGTCAAACTCGTTACCTCTATGGGAAAGTTGCCCGAAAGAGCGACCCAACTGATCGAATTCCTGGTGGTCGAGGGTCCCTCAGCTTACATAGTCATAATGGGGCGCCCAACCCTCATTGCATTTAGGGCTATCATCTCAACCTACCATCAGACCATCAAGCTCCCAACCCCTCATGACATTGGGGAATTAAGGTGCAATATCCCTGAGTCTTGGGAATGCTACTCCATTTTCATGGAGAAAGTGAAATTTCCCAACAAGAAAATCGTCCACTCTTGCACGTGGATGATTTTATTGACACCGAATTAGCTGATCCTGAGGATCCCACAGCGAAAATGTGCTCCAAAAAGATGGCCTCTACCATCGCAAAGAAAAAGAAGAAGTTAGACGACGGAAAAATTGCAGCGACAGGAGCTATAGTGCCCGTACACTTAGTCCCCAGCGGCGAGGAGAAAATCACGAACATTTGAGCCAACCTAAAGGTAAAGCAGCAGTGTATGCTCATAAAGTTCCTGCACAAGAATGTAGACGTATTCGCCTGGAGCTCGTCCGATCTGGTCGGCGTTGACCCGAAGGCCATCGAACATCACCTGAATATGGAACCGAGTTTTTGCCCCTTCAAACAACGCCTCAGGACCTAGAGCGACGAACGCAATGAGATCATTAAATAAAAGGTCAGCAAACTCCTGGATGCAGGTTACATCACACCAGCCAAGTACGTCGATTGGTTGTGCAACGTCGTCCTAGTGGCGAAGACAGGCGGAAAATGGCGAATGTGTCAGGATTTCACTGACCTGAACAAGGCCTGCCCCAAAGATCCATATTCTCTACCTTGGATTGACCAACTAGTTGACTCCACCGCGGGCTGCGAACTCCTGAGCATGATGGACGCCTTCCAGGGCTACTATCAGATCTTTATGGCCCCGTAGGATAAAAAGAAAACCACGTTCATCGTGCTGATCGAGAGGCATCTACTGCTTCGAAGTAATGCCTTTCGGTTTGAAAAATGCAGGCGCCACCTACCAAAGGCTGGTAAACAAGGTCTTCGAAGAAGAGATAGGTAAGATAATGGAGGTATACGTAGACGACATGATCGTCAAGAGCGAGAAAAGGGAGACGTAGCTAAGTAACTTGGGTCGCGCTTTCGACCTCTTGCACAGGTACCGACTAAAGCTGAATCCGAGCAAGTGCTCGTTCGGCGTGGAGAGAGGCAAGTTCCTCGGCTACATTATCATTCAAAGGGGAATGAAAGCAAACCTGGAGAAGATCATAGCACTCAAAAGCATCAACAGACCTCACAAGATACGAGACGTCCAACGTCTTGTAGGTCAAATCATATCTCTGAACAGGTTCATCTCTCGGTCATTTAAAAAAAATCTCCCTTTCTTTAAAATTCTCCGCAACATCAAGAAGTTCGAATAGACTGACTAATGCGATGAGGCCTTCGAGAAGCTCAAAGAGTATCTAGCCTCCTCTCCCCTCCTAACCAAGCGTATCCCTGGAGAAACCTTGTATCTCTACTTGGCAGTCACAGAGGAAGCGGTCAGCTCTATTCTAGTGGCCCTCCGCGATCGAAAACATCTGCCGGTTTACTATGTAAGCAAGATCCTGCACGAACCAGAGGTCCGTTACTTAGAAATCGATAAGTTCGCCCTCGCCTTGGTGCATACGTCCAGAAGACTAAGACACTACTTCCAAGCCCACTCGATTGTGGTTCTCACCGACCAAGGGCTACGCTCGGTTCTGATCAAGCCAGACGCCGCGGGATGTATAGCCAAGTGGGCTGTCAAATTAGGACAGTTTGATATCAGCTATCAGCTTAGGGCAGCCTACCAAGTCCAGATTCTTGCGGATTTCTTGATTGAAAAGAATGACCCAGCTAAACAAACTGCCCGGTCCTTAGTATGGACCATGTCGATCAATGGCTCTTCAACCTCCCAGGGGAGAGGATGGAGATATCCCTGATAAGCACAGAAGGATATGAGCTTGATTTCGTCATCTCTCTTGACTTTCTGGCCACCAACAATGAGACAGAGTACGAAGCGTTAATTGCAGGCCTCAAAGTTGCCAGGGAGCATAGAATAGAGAGAATCTCAGTGACAACATATTCTCAGCTCATCGTGAGCCAGGTGAATGGCTCCTACGAGGCACGCGAAAAGTCCATGATCAAGTATCTGTCCAAAGTCAAAGCCTTAGCCTCAGAGTTCAAGGAATTCAAGTTACAGTAGGTCCCCAGAGAAGAGAACACACGTGCTGATGCCTTATTAAAGTTTGCAAACGGAATGCGGGGCACCAAAGATCAGAGCATCACCTACCTATCAAGCAAGGGTCGGGTGATAGATGGAGACACTGAAATGATATGCTCCATTGACCCGACAGAGACATGCTGGCTTGATGAGTACATCCTGTACCTTCGAGATGGAACTTTGCCCAAGGATAAGAACATAGCAAGGCACCTCCGATACAAAGCAGCAAGCTACTCATTGGATTTCGAAGGCAGACTCTACAAAAGGGCCTTCACAGGACCAACAAAGAGGTGCCTCTGCCCTTCGCAGGCCGTGGACTTGTTAGAAGAAATCCATAGTGGCCAATGCAGCAACCACGTGGGCGGTCGATCCCTGGAAAAAAGTATCGAGAAGCGGCTCCTATTGGCCCACGCTCAATGAAGATGCCAAGGAATACACCCGCAAGTGGGTCAACTGCCAAATGCACGCCAATATCCCACACCAACATCCAATAGAGATGACCCCGATCGACATCTGCTGGCCTTTCGATCAGTGGGGTATTGATATAGTTGGCCCACTCCCCCTTGTGATAGGGCAAAGGTGATTCCTAATCGTGGCGGTGGAATACTTCTCCAAATGGGTTCAAGCCCAGCCCGCAGCAAAGATCACCAACAAGGTCATCCAAGATTTCCTCTGGCAAAACATCATTTGCAGATTCGGCATACCTAGGATCCTCATTTGTGACAACGGAACCCAATTCCAAAGGGCAAGAACCTGGTCATACTGCATGGGCATGGGCATTAGCCAAAGGTTCGCTCCGTTGGACACCTCCAGGCGAATGGCCAAGTCGAAGTAACCAATCGAATAATCATCCAGAACCTGTAGAAGCGCCTGGAGGCCAAGAAAGGTGCCTGGGTTGAGGAGCTCAACGAAGTCCTCTGGACATGCCGAACCACGCCAAGGACCGCCACAGGTCTGACTTCTCCATGGTCTACGCGTCAGAAGTAATGATCCCCGCAGAATTATTGCATCAAACGGCCCGAGTCGCCAACTACCAACTTGTAAGAAATGCTGCCGATCGCGCCTACGAGCTAGATATGGTCGAAGAGCTTTCCCAAAAAGGCTACCGGCGTCAGCAACAATACAAGGCCACGGTAGCCAGAAGCTACAACAAGGGAGTCCGACCCAGAGCTTTCCAAATTGGCGACCTGGTACTTAAGAAGGTTGAAGTCACCAAACATGTGGGCAAGCTACAGCCCAATTGGGAAAGTCCCTATCGCACCTCCGAGATCAGCTGCAATAGGGCCTACCACCTAAACGACATGAATGGCAATCCAATCCCAAGATCCTGGAACGCACATAACTTGAAGAAGTTTTACGTTTGAAAAGTTACCTCTCATTGTAAACTTCCCTTGCCTCAATGCAGGCCTAGCAATGAAAGCGAGTTTTCAGTTAATCTGAATCCCTTTTATTTACGGTCAATGTCCAGTCACTCGAGGTTATTCTTGTTCTAGTCAATCTGGATTCGTATTAAGGTTCAGTTAATTTGAATTCACTCTCAAAACCTGATTAATCGTGTTAAGAGTTTTACTAAATGGACTTAGTGTCATTACACTTGTCATTCAAACTCAGAAACATAAACGACCAAAAAACGACCTGGAATCCAGGTCAATCTCGAGCCATTAGATGTGCAAAAACTGAAAATTTTTGATTAAAATAAAATGGGCCCAGCCTAGAATTACAGAGTTCAATAGGGTCCAGTCCTCTCCACCTGAGGATTCTCGGCTGCAGGGGACACTGGAGGATTCTGAGCCACCACTTGGGCTTCACCCTCTGAATCAGAGTCTATAGGGAACCTCGGCAGCGGCATGCGAATAGCTCCGAGTGTGTCGTCGCATCGAGCATGGTGTCCACTACTTTCGGCCTTGAAACTCTCTAACAGCTGCTTCCTCAATTCCTCCAAACTCACCCAGGCAGGCATCTCCACATCCTCTAGGCTCAGATTCTTTCCATCTGCCTTCTGGTCCGCCCAGGAAACAGTCCATCCATATGGAACCTTGGACCAGTCCTGCTCCTCTTCTTCCTCCATCTCCTCGACCTTCTCCGGGAATCCAAGTGCCATCTCAGTCGCCCTCTTGAACAGGGGCTTTTCCTTTACAATGGAGTCCTCCAGGGGCTTCAGTCGGTCACGAAATTGGTCAGACAATACCCTAGAGATGTACGGGGCCCCCAATCCTATCTTCTCTGTATCTAGGAGAAGCTCACGGGGAATCGAGTGGCAGTGGTGCACCTGGGATAGGCATTTGAAAAATCCAAAGTCCATGTCGTTGACCGCCAGAGTCCCACCGACCGTCTCAAACACATCAGGGTTGATGAAGTCCCAAACAGCTTGGTCCTGGATCGTTGGCAGCAACCTATCCAAGTGCCAGAATGCGCACTCTATCCCAAAGTCCCGGTCGGCATCGTACCCCTTCGCCAAGCCGTCTCTCCATCCGGCCTTATTGGCCTTCTTGTACGCATCTTCTTTCATCTTTTCCTTTGTGTCAAGAAGACTGCGCGTAGAAGCCAACTCCATCTCCAGCTTCTCCTCATTTCCACGGTCGAAGCATGAAGCTGGTGGTTCAATTTCTCCACGATCGCCGCGTGGGTCATTTGGGACTCCTCCAAAACCTTCTTCAGGTGCGTAAACTCATCCTGCCAACTCTTGGCATCCAGGACCCCCGTTCGCTCGGCCAAAAATTGACTCCGAGCCTTGCAATTCATCTCGTTGTGCTTGACAAGGTGGTACAACCGGATAGACGCCTGCGAAGATAAAAAACAATTCATTACCTAAAGAATAAGCAAAAATCGTTTGGGAAGAGAAAAGCTTAAATTACTTACCGCCGCGTGATGGCTGGCTACGTTCCAAGCAAGAGTGGCGTAGTCCTCCTTTGTCAACTCCGCTTGGTCGGCCGAAGTCTGCAAAGAATGGCAAATAGCAGCGAGCGTCTTAGCATCGACCGGCTCAGTCGCAAGCTTCCTCTCCTTCCCCTCGGCCGTCAGGTCAGGAAGGTTGAAGGGGCATTTAGGCCCATCAAAGGTTGGAATAGTAATTATCTGCTCGAACTCTTCCTGGAGCATATGGAATTCCGAAGTAGCAGCTTTCCGATATGCAGGGATCTTTAGCTTCGCCCTCCGACCCCTGTCCCCCGGGTCGTGGTCGAGGGCCAAGCCTGCCCTGCATCACCCTACACATCTTTGATTTCTCCCAGCCCAGCACTTTTTTTTGGGGCAGCCCTCTCCTACTCAGTTACCTTTCGTTTGCTCATACAGCGAGCCCGAGGTATGTTCTCAATGTTGGGATCTACTGTAGCCTCGAGGTCCAATCTCGGATCGCCGGCACTCTCCACGGCGAGCCCCTTCTCCCGAGACCCCTGGGGCTCGCCCCCCGTACCCTGTACCACCTCATCGACCGTCTGGGTCTAGAATGTGACAGACCCCCACCACTGCCCCGAGGCTTTGCCGAATTCGACCACTCGGTCTAGAGTATTCGCGACAGTAAGCCCCTCGTGTAGGGCAATCTCATTGGCTGAGGGCGATGGGCCACACTCCTCCATCTCATACTGTTTCTTCAACTCTTTCTCCCTCTGAAGCGCTTTGCATTTAGCAGCCTTATCCCTCGCGGTCGTCATAATCGAGCCTGCACAGGAAAGAGATGGGTCAGACCCAAAAGTTGAAAGCAAACAACAAAACATAATAAGGAAACGTGTTTTATGAAAACGTGCTTGGATCTGAGGGGTCCACAGTGTCATCACCAATCTTAATGCTTCTGTGCCTCTTCACACCCGGAGCCAATTTCAAACTTTGGAGCAGGTGGGAGCTCATAAATATATCCCTATCAAATTGTGCCACATGCCTCAAGGCCACCATTAGTGTGTTCGTCTAAGTTACTCGACCCTTCTCTAATCTTGTCTCCGCCACGTCGTTCCAGAAAACATGCTCCAATCATTCCAACCATCGGGAAACTTGATGTACACCCACTTAGTCTTCCAGTCTTTTCTGTGAGAGGTCTTGGTCGAATCGAAAATCTTGCTCCCCGAGCGAGACTGTAATTTAACAATCCCCTTTCGATTGGGGGAGGCGGCAGCATCGACCGAGGCAGAAAACAATTCTGCGAAGTGCTCCACACTTTTGTCTTGGCCCAATAATTTTATCAACACCCAAAAAACTGTCACCATAGCTTGCCCATTCGGAAGTAACTGCACCGGACTGATGTGTAAGTGATTAAAAAATCGACCTGGAACGACGACAACGGCAACCGAAATCCGTATTTGATTGCTTGCAATAACATGGCGATATACCCGACATGAGGGGACCTTATGTGGTCGCTTCGAGAGAAAATTATCACCTCACATTCCCTCTTCAATTTCCCCCATCCAGTTAGGCGGTTCTTCGCCGACTCCTTCTCCAATTCATCTACGTCCGCCCGGAACTCATAATAGAACTTCGTCCTCTTTTGGGCCCACTTTTTCTTCTGGCCCCCTCTCTTCTTCTTCGAAACGACATCAGCTTCCGACCCAGATCTGCTCCCGGCGGACATCTCATCTATTTCCTCTACAAAGGCATCAACCACCTAATCGTCGACTGGTTAAGCCCGGCCACTCCCTGAGGCCTCCTCTCTGCCTTCCTCCGATACCTGAGCCCCGGATGCCTTTACGGCCGTCTCCATAAACTCCCTCTATCGCGGAGTTCATACAAGTACAAAGGCGGTATGTTGGTACTTTTCGTGCAGGCCATTTGTGTGTAAAAGATAGAAACATGAGAAGAAAAAGGGAGAAAAAATTGTGAAGATTGGAACGTACCTTGAAAAGATTCTGAGGTAAGAATGCAAAAAAGCTCTGTGTGCGAAATCTCTCTCTATATACTCTGAGATCTGGCTAAACAAGTGGGAAAAGAGAGAGAGGTGGGTTAAGTCCCCCTTTTATAGATAGCGATTAGGAGGCAAGAAGACTCCTTCCTCAATCGTGGCCCTCCACGATCTCACGCGTCAGGCGTTACTCGCTTGGGATCCGCGCATGCTCTGTCCCAGAAATGACAAAAGTTAATGCATCTTAGAAAATGTGCCTTGTGTAATCTGTTTTCAAAAGGGCAATCATTACGCTAAGCGGCGGCAAAAGCTTGATGTTTTCCGCCCACCGTATTAAATGCAAGGCGCACGTGGTGCCCCGCACGCCCTCTCGAATCACCGACCCAGTCGGTCGATCATCCGCGCTCAATCAAAGCCCTGGATGGCTGCCGGTCGAAGTGGATCCATAGGTCGAGGTCACAAGGGAGATAGCCTGAAGTGTTCCGACCCCTTCACGCCTCCGACGCCACACTACAAAGTCCACAGGAACATAAATGTACCAATGGGCTTGGGGGGAAGATGATGAGGGAGAAATTGGAGTCCTTATCTGGCCCATTAGGCTCATGCCACGTGGCAGCTGATGGGGACAATAGGATGCCTAATTTCGACCCCGAGTCCATCTCGCCAACGACCCATCCCTTGGAGAAATCCACCATCCACATGCCTCACGTGACTAGGATCGCGACTCGGACCCCACCTTCGATCGAAACGGACGGTCGGGACAAATCCCCAGCGCTCCATACGTGGGCATTAAATGCAGATTCCCTCCACTACTGCGCGCATTAATTTCCCAAGGACACTGTTGTGGCGCCCCTGCAGAGACGGTACAACGCTTTTTCCGTAAAAGCACTATTCTGGTCACAATCGCGGCCCATCTTTAACAGACCAAGATCCACACTTTCGGGGAGGTGTACTCACACGCAGTAGCCTAGAGCCTTCACCTATATAAACTGTCTCTTCTCTGAAATGAGGGTAAGCTTTCCTTCTCATCCTGAACTCTACTAACTCCCGCATTTTCGACCCAGAACTAGTCCCTGACTTGAGCGTCGGAGTACCAAAAAGGGGTCCAACCCCTACATTCCCCTTTTTGGCCTTTGAGTTCACGTTTTTTCAATCCATTTCAATTAAGGAAAGCATTAGAATTCTTCCCCGTTACAAATTCTTGGGTGATTCGGAGTCCTAATCTGTCGTCCACGCGCATAGCCAGATTTTGACACGATCAAATAATTTTATTATTAATTAAAATATTTTAAATTATATGAAATAATTTTTAAACAAATAATAGAATAATATTTAGTTCAATTGTATCAATTTAATAAAATAAATAATTTTACTCAAGTAATTTAATTACTCCAATTGGAATGATCATGCATATCGATTTTCTTTGTCTTCTTTTAAAAAAATTAGGCAAGATTTAAGATATTAATTAGAATTGCCGCATTTTAATTAATTTAAATTTTGAATTAATCTTAAAAGCTTTCATTATATATATATATATATATATATATATAAAGTGAAAATTATAACCCAAGTGCAAGTTATTGAAATATCAACTGTAGCACGAAGGGTCGTGTCCCAAGCGAAAGCGTAAACCAAAGGCAATTGTTCTTGTAGATTGACTAATCTAGAGACCGGACGAAATTTGAGAAGTAATAACTACTAAGAACTCAAATTAAACAATAAACTAGAATTAAACAACTAATTAACCACTAAAGAAAGTACTTAGGACGAAAATAAACTTATTTGAATAAGGAACCGGGGGAATGATATGACCGTGGAGCTTAGTGTACGATTCAATGTTCAATGAACGTTAGTCTCTCACAATTCCAACCACTAAAGTACATAAAAGCCTCTTTCAACATCAATTATGCGTACCTAATCTATAATCACGCCACTTTCGTGATCTAATGATGTAAGGATTAGGCCAAAACAACAAGGTTCGTGTCATTAACTAATTAGCGGCTCGGCGTGATTAATTAAAGACTCAATTGCTCAAAACTAAGTTAAATGTCTTTAAACTTAGCTTTTAAGTGTTTAGGAAAACATGTCAAATTCACAAACAATCTTTCAATTAGAGGGTGAATTTAAGATCAAGCAAGAGTAGG
>JBBMKE010436090.1:0-10094 GCA_037834125.1 Lippia alba
AAGAGGAATCCAAAAATAACCTTACCTTGAAGAGGGGACGAAAGATGGAGGGTTCTTGAGCTTGGGGTGAGAGCAAAAATGGAGGTTTTGGAGTTGGAGGCTTCTTTCTCCTTTCTTCCTTGTGTTGCTGCGTTTGAGTGATGAGGGAGAGAGAGAGAGTGCTGCAAATTGGGAGAAAAAGTCCATAAAAGCATGGCTAGGGGTCCCACAAGGGTATTAGGTACGTATCGTGTACCCGAAATACGGGTCGTTAAGGGTAATGCATCAATTAATTCTGAAAATAAATGCAAAATAATAAATAAACTCACACGTGGTACGAACCTGTACGTGCGAAAAGACGGGGTGTCACAACCTTCCCCCCTTAAAAAGGACTTGTCCTCAAGTCCGACTCGGGGCTTCGAACAACTCCGGATACAAATTCCTCATCTTCTCTTTGGTTTCCCAAGTTGACTCCTCCGACTTTTGATCCCTCCAAAGAACTCTTACCAAGGGGATTCGCTTATTTCTCAACTCTTGAACCTTCCGGTCTTGAATCGCAACCGGGTGCTTAACAATCGTCAAATCCGGTTCCAATTGCACCTCTTCAATGGGAAGAATGCTTGCCTCATCGGGATAATACTTACGAAGTTGTGAGACATGAAACACGTTGTGTATCACGGTTAAACTTGGCGCCAATCCAATCTATATGCCGTCTCTCCGATTCTTTCCAAAATTTCGAAGGGACCAAGAAATCGTGGATTAAGCTTTCCACCTTTTCCGATTCGAGAGAAGCCCTTCCTTGGAGATGCTTTAAGAAAAACCTTATCTCTAACTTCGAACTCTAACGGGCTTCTTCTCTTACCGGCATAGCTCTTTTGACGAGCTTGAGCGGCCTTCATTCTTTGTCAGATTTTTTGAAACTTCTCGATTGTATCGGCAATGGTTTCCATAGACTCGGCTCTTTCCAACTTATCCTCTTCAGTCAATATCCCAAAACAGAGGAGAACGACACTTTCTTCCATAAAGAGCCTTATATGGAGCCATCTTAATCGAGGTCTGATAACTGTTATTGTACGAGAACTCAACCAGAGGTAGATGCTCGTCCCACTTATTCCCGAAATCCAAAGCACACGCCCTAAGTAAATCTTCCAAGTACTGAATCAACCTCTTGGATTGCCTGTCCGTTTGAGGGTGTGAGGCGGTGCTAAACTTGAGCTTCGTTTTCAACTGTTTCTGAAGATTCTGCCAGAAAATCGACGTGAACCGCGGGCTTATGAACTGGTGATAGGTTTTACAAACTAAGACAAAACATAATATACATTTTCAAAAGCTCTATTTCGATTCATAAATTCCCAAAACAGAACGAAAAACAATGCTCGACGAATACGAGCTTCCAATCTACTTCTCAGAACATATCAAAATCGAAAGCAAAAACATAATCATCCTCTCCTCCAAATGATGGAAGAATCCGCCTTCCTAGCTCCCGAGGTATCAAAATACCACCCCTTCCTAGCTCCCGAAGTCGCACGTGATATCCTGGGTGGAGACTATGCACATGCTAAACCTCGACGACCCTATACATCCCGAGGGTTCCTTACCCATAGCTCCTTGAGCTCACAATCACAGATCCAACACACTTACCAATCTTTCATGGCTTAGCTCACTGCAGAAACATAAACTGAACAAAAATAATCGGAAAGGCTCATATATACCTTTATACTAGTTTTCAGTGTAAGCTTGGTTTAGAAGGGCATAAACATAGTCAATCCGGCACTTATTTAGGTATACGTATAGAGACATTCACATGTCGGGCAAGAAATCAACACATAGAGGTCATAGGTCGCTTAACTATACAAAGTTCCTATCCTCACCTTGTACATAAAAGCAAAAGTGGAAGTGATCGTGAAAGCTATGCCTTGGGCTCGTCAACGGGGGCCTCTAAAAAGAAACACAAGGAACCCAAGACTTAGACCCTATATGGACTAAAACGACGCATGGCAATGATAAGATATGCATGAGATGCAATGCATGTCACTTAGGTTCAAATATATCAAATTAGTCACATAAAAGCACCAAAATCACAAACTCAAGCAATAATAAGTCATACGACACATAGGGGTCATACTAGGGGTGGGAAAATCCCAAAACAAGCGAAAAGAAACGAGAAAACGAAGCAGGAAACATGCCGGTGATCACTGCCTGGATCCACGGACGTGGATTTCTCTTCATTGATTTTCCAAGGCCGTGGATTCAATGTAGTAGCACCTGTATTGAAACCACAAAATCCACGACCTTGGATTTTCCTTGAAGGAATTCCCACGGTGAAACCTGTCTGCGGCTCAAAAATGTCCAAAAAAGGGCATGAACGCGGGAAACACCAAAAAACTCTAAACCAACACCTCAAAACTCATCAAAAACAACTAGAATCATGCAAGAAACATCACTACAAGCTAAAGCAACAATTAAGACAAGTAATGGAGGCCAAAATTATCAAACCCACATTATTACAATCAAGCTCATTAATGGCAATGATCAATCAATGCAACCAACAACTATATTCATGCAAGGAATACCATAAATGCATCATATTGCACTCATATATCAAGTCCAAAACCAAAAGCACCAAGCCAAAGCCACAAAATCAACAAAATTGCATAAACCCTCTACTATTCCATCATATGCCCAAAAGCATAGCAAATGCAAATTACAAGATAAAATGTTCGATTTGAAAGATAGAGGGGATCGTGGGGAGTTTAGAACTTACTTCAGATCGAAATTTGGCGAAGAAATGAAGAAGTTGTGGTCTTGGGAAGATTGATCAAACTTGAGGGTCTTGGAGGGCTTCTTCTTGCTCTTGCTCTTGGTTTGAAATGTGAAGTATGGAAAGAAATGAAGGGGGTTCAAGCCTTAAGGTTCTGAACCGGTTCGGTTCTCGGGCCACGAGTTTGGTTCTTGGTTTTCTCGATTTAATTTGATTCGGCTAGAAATGGTTCCGGGTTCGAATGGTCGAAATTCAATTGAATGAAATGCAAATAAAATGCAAATAATTTACATAATTCACATAAATTAAATTAAAACACAACTAATAATTAAATCACATAATTTACTTGTCGAATCTGAAACACGGGGGTGTTACATTCTACCTACTAACACTTAATATAATAGTATAGATTAAAACATCCTTTTGCTAAAAAATCCCATATATTTTCTAAAATATCAAATAAACCCCAAAATTATCAAATTTGCTCAAATACAAACAAATAAAAAATTAAATTTCATAAATAAAGTAACGCTTGCTATAAAACAAATTTATGAATAAGGAAGTTCTTCTAGTTAATACGAACTAGTAATTGATGTGAGTGCCAAAAAAACTATTAATATTAAAATTAAATTTTTTATATTAATAAAATTAAATAATTATTAAATTATGATAAATAAATTTAATGGTGTCATAATGGTGAAAGGGAAGAGATAATAAGAATATAAAATTTTATTTAAAAAAATTAAAAAAGGAAAAATGGTAATAAATAAATTAATTAATGAAAAGAAAAAAGAAAGTGTAAAAGATAAAAAAAAGTTATTCTAGAGAAAGAAAAAATCAAGAGACGAAAACATTAAAATGGTTTTTATCCGTTCTTGTTCCTTAATATAATAATAAAGATTAAATAAAAATATTATATTATAATAATATCAAATTTTAATATCATGAATTACACGGCTCTGACGGTATCACGACCATATACTCTAAATGGGAATAATAATAACATTGTATGATCATAATGAAAATATTTAACAAAAGAGAATTTCAAAAAAATAAAAAATAGAAAAGAAAAGAATTATCTGCCTCATATAAATATTTTAAAGCTATGTATAACTAGTTACAAACTCGAGCCAGGTCAAATGTTTATAAAGATATAACCAAAAAATCAATTGAAAAATATTATTAAATTAATAGCTATTAAACCAAAATTTTATTTGAATAGTAGGTGAAAGTATATATAAAAGAAATAGCATTGGAATTAGAGAGAAATTTATTAAATAGAAAACTAAAATTATTGTAAATTATATAAAAAATAAAAAATAAAATGCATGTTTAAGGATATATGAAAAGTTTAAAATTAAAATAAATAAAAATAAAACTCTTATATTGTAAAATACATTCCCACATATATAACCAAAAATAAAATATGTTATAAATTTTGAAGGATAAAGATATCATGTTAAATCAAAATATATCATATTATTATTGGACAATTGCCAAAATAGAATATATTTTATCAAAATATAATAAAAGTATTCTATCAAGTATAATAATCAATAATAAAAGAGAAAAAATGAATTATTTAATAATTTTAAAAGATAAACTTAATGATAAAATAATGAATAGAAATATGTTATAAAATTGTAAGTTTTGAAACATTAAAAAAATCAAATATTAAAAACTAAACAAAATTTTTAACATAATTATATGGATATGAGAAGAGGTAGGAAATTAGTAAGAAAATACAATACGGATGACATATACTCTAAATACCTTCAAATAGTTGATTATCAAACTAACAAACAATTGGAATTGAAAAAAAAAACATGATTAGAATAAGAAAACTTACTTCGGGAAAAGAATGATTTTGTATGAAAAAATATATGAGGATATAAAAAGAGGTAGGAAATTAGCCAAAAAAAAAAAATTCTATTAGAATGAACCAAAAAAATGATTTGATGAGAATAAGATTTACCATGAGGAAAAAAAAAAAAAAAGATACTGCATGAAAAAGAAAATTCATATACAAGTATGAAAAGAGGTAGATAATTAGCACGAAAATAAATTTTTATTAGAATTAAAAAAAATGATTAAAATAAGAGTTACCTTGATAAAGAATGACCATGCATGAAAAAGATATGAAAAGAGATAGGTAATTAGTAAGAAAATAAATTTTGTATTAAAATCAAAAAAGAAACACTTGATTAGAATAAGATTTGCTTTGTCAAAGAATGACCCTGAAAAAAAAAATCATATATAGAGGAGAAAATTGATAATTGATTGCATTCATAATGATAAAAACCTTAAATACTAATCCTTTATGGTGTATATCACCAACAATTTTAATTTGAACATTTTTCGTAACAAACTTTCTAAAGGTATAGAGATATATTTGAAAAATTAAGTTATTTGAATTTGAATTTGTAATTACAATATCTATATAAAATTTTTATTTTTATTTTTGGATAAAGGTGATTTGTTAGAGAAAATTTCATTTGATTTCATAATTAACACACATATTTTGAATTTAAACATTTTTTAGTAACAAAATTTGAGAAATAAATGAATTTGATTAAATATATTTTTAATTAAAAATAATAAATATTAAATTTAAAATCTATTAAGATATTTAAAACTATCCACGTCTATGCGTATGTGGACAGTCCGATGTCAATTATATATATGATAATCGGAGCCAAAATATGATAATCAAGTATAAGAATCACACCAAAGGATTGCAAGTTAAGCTTAATTATGTTTATAGGGAAGAAACACGGTGGTAGATTTGTTAGCTAACAATGATTAAAATTAAAGAATCAGAACACGTGGAGATTCCTGAAGAGTCTACTTTTTAATGAAATCAAAGGGCTTTTCCGAATGGATGCTTGGGGCTGCCTTCAATCCGAAGCCAAGTATGACTATGTGCAAAATAGCCAGATGGAAGAAGGGAGGTTCCAATACTATGAAAGAACACGCCTGGTATGAGTTTCTTCGATTCCCTTCACCTTCATCTAATTACATACTTTGAATACAACACGCTTGATGGCTTCACTTTTGGCCGAATAAGTTGTGGGTGCAGGCAAGAGAGAAGGATGTCGATCGCAGCGGGATAAATGACCTATTTTCGTGCAGGGATCCGGACTTGCTAGAAAAGTTACTTTTGGAACTGACAGTAATTGCATGTGGCTAAACGTAATCTGAGCAAATTCAGGTTACAACCACTTTGTACATTTTGCCATTATGTAAGCTTCATGGTTGCACGAGTTTCCTTTAGGAAACTTTGGGGGAGTTTGAGGGTGTTCATTATGAGAGGTAAACACAACGCTGGTAGGAGAGTGTCCCCGAAATCGAGAGAGTCTAGCCTACTGAGACTCGAGAGTTTTCAAAACATACCGTGAGTACAATATGAACCTTAGTAAATAATTTGCTCCAAGCAATTTTATTAAACTTGGAGAGCATTCATATAACGGAGTAAAATTCAAATTAATTGAATTCAGCAAACATGAAATAATTCTGACGTTGAAAAATATATTATTCATGAGTTATGCATATAATTTATTTTGGTTCATGTACCTTGATGCCTTGCCTCGTACTGATTGCTACTTGATTATTGACAGGATAAGCTTGGTGTGATTTGCAATATCTTGATTGGGACATAAAAACAATAAAAAAAACAACATAAATAATAATGATAAATAACATTTCGAGGAATAGTCGCATTTAGGATTAAAATCTCTTTAATTTAAAAAATACCATTTAAATCTTTACAGTTCACTAATAGACTATAAATATTTTATTTATTGGACTCTGTTAGGAGAAAAAAATAGATTTTTTTTAACATTTAATACGTCATATCATATTTGAGGTATTTTATTTTATTATTATTATTTTTTTGGAAGAACCGATCAAAGCGATCGTAGGGTTATTAGGGAGGACCCCCCTCATTTATTAACAGAACCCAAAATCGGATACAATGTGCCAAAATCCAAGGGTCATTAAGGCTAAACATAGCAAAATGCTCACTCCATCTATAATATGACCTAACATGCTTATGAGCAGTAAAGCCATTTAAAAGACAACGTGTATACTTGGTCCGAGATATATCATTAAGCTTCGTCTCGTGGACCATTTGATGGCTATAATCCCTGTTACACATGGCTTTAAACGGATCACACGTTGGCCTCAGAATGAGGCGCTCAGTATCCTGAGCTTTCTCGCAACAATATCCATGGCGTCCTTGGGACTCTTATCATACGGATTCTGGAAACTATTACTTTGATTTCCGTCAATTGCTTTGTTAAAGAAACTCTCCCAAAAGGAGGCCTTCCTATTCATGCTCCAACTAATAATTAAAACTCTAAATTCCTTTTAACTCCTGCAAAACAAAACCAACCTCTCCCGGCTCGATCGTATTAGCATTGTTGTTCATGAAAAACATCTTAGAGTTAGCCATATTACAACCATTAATCAGAATTTTATAATTAACCATCTTACTAATAGCTAAAATAAAATGGATTCTCATATTACCTGCTATTTGAAGTTGTGATAGAGCAACATACCTCATGGAAACAATTCTCATTTTAATCTCAAATTTGGCAAATTCCATTTCTCGGTTCTGATTATTCCCCGAAGTTGGGGCATCAGCGCCTCCTCCGGATAAGACCATTGGTTCTGAGAAGCGCTCCGTTTTTTGCCAATTTGTCAGCCAACATATTTCCTTCTCGGTATATATGGGTGAACTCAACATTAATTTGTCGTGCTAACTCCTTGAGTTGCAGTAGAAGTCTCTGTATCTCCCAGTTTCCCGAAGTGCCGCGCCAGATCAGCTCTAATACTACCTTAGCGTCCACTTCAGCCCATTGCTCTCTAGCACCAAGTTTGATTGCTATTTTAATTCCCATTAGCAATGCGCAAATCTCTGCATACACATTAGTTTTCATTCCTATTCCCCCGTTGTATGCAGCTCTGACATCTCCATTATGATCTCTTATCACCGCTCCAATACCTACTGGCCCGGGGTTTCCCAGAGCTGAGTCGTCCGTGTTGAGCTTCAATCTATTATTGTCAGGCTTCTGCCACTTAACCACTTTCACCATTACAATCTTAACAGGTTCCATTTTAATTCCCAGGCGAACAACAACATTTCCGTCTCCTTTCCACCATGACGTCCACCCTTCCAATCATGTGGAGCTGTATAAGATGAGTTTTAACCTGTCGGATGATATTATATGTGGTAAAGGACTTTCCTTGATGTTTTCTTCGATTACTTTCCGTCCAAGTATTCCATATAACGAGTGCGGGGATTACAATTCTCATGGCCGCCTTTTGCTAAATGGTGAGGATCTAATCCAGGTGTTGAAAACTGCATGTATTGAAGTTGCATCCTGCACCTGCACATGAAAGAACTCATTAAAATATTTCCAGACATCCATTACCTTATTGCTATTAATAAAAGATGGTTTGTTGTCTATTGTGCATTGCAACATGCACATTTTGACGGAAAAGTCATTCCTTTTCGATGCAGCCGCTCGTCCACTGGAATCTAATCATGCAAGAGGCGCCACAAGAAAATCATTATCGTCGGAGTAAGATTAATAGACCATATGGATTTATACAATTCTACCGGCTCCGCTGTACGTCTTACCCCTCCCCACGCTGATTTCAAAGTAAATAAACCATTGTTGCTTCTTTTCCATCTCCCTACATCTCTTTGTCTCGTATCTATGTGAAGCTTACAAATTTCATTCACTTTTTCCTCATCCATAACCTGTAACAGTTTGTTCCTATCCCAAGTGCCTCCGGTTATGTAATCCCTCACAAGCTCTTTTCTATATTCTCCAGTCCCTTCTAGAGCTAGTGGTTTGTCTCGGTACCATGTATCCTCCCAGAAATCCACACTTCCATCTCCAATGCACCAGAATATCTCCGCTTCCACCGCCGTTCTGACTTTGCAAATTCTTTGCCAAATTGCCGAATGATGTGTCGCCACTGGTGTGTACTTGGGATGATATTCTTTCAAATATTGACTCCTCATGTAGCAAGCCCATACAGAATCACTAGTTTGCAAACACCACCATAATTTCTGCGTATAAGCATGCACAACATCCCCGAAACTTCTAACTCCTAATCCACCTTCCTCCACGGGTATGCAAACATTTTTCCAGCTTGTCCAGTGCAAGCGTCGGTTGCCGTCCCTTGTTCCCCAAAAGAATTTATTAACCATTATATCAATCTGATTCATCACTACTTTAAAGGGTTCTATGATTTGGAAAAGATGAGATGGTAAGGCTAATATGATTGATTTGATGAGTTGTAGCCGTCCCCCATGCGACAAGTAAACACATTCCCATGCATTTATTCTATTCCTAATTCTATTAATCAAATCATCATAAAGGCTGATCCTTTTTCTTCCTTTATACAACGGCGCGCTATGATATTTACAAGGGAGTTGATCTTGAGAAAAACCTAAAGTTCCTTGAACTTTAGCAACCGCGTTCGTGTCATTGTTTCCTACAATAAAAGAGCTTTTATTAGAGTTAAGCTTCGATCTAGATATCATTTCATAATTCTAAATTATTAGTTTGACTCCCTGGAGCGAAAGAGTGCGACTATTCGTGAGAACTATAATATCGTCAGCATACAAAATGTATGAGATATGCATTCCCGCCGATGTCCTGAATCGCGCCCTTGGTTGTTCCTGCATGAATTTGTTTAGTCCACAAGATAAATAATCTGATGCAATTATAAAAAGAGACGGGGATAACAGGTCTCCCTGTCGAAGTCCTCTAGTGGACTTGAAAATTCCCGAAGCCTCCCCGTTTATAAGTGTGACGCCCCGACTTTTCGCACGTACAGGTACGCGTCACGTGTGAGTTTAATTATTGTTTTACATTTATTTTTATGCTTAATTGATGCATTTTATCCCTATTTTCATTCTTATTTGAATAATTTGATCAATTTGAACTATGTGATTATTTTACTTATATGTTAATCGCGTACTTGGTATTTTTCGTATTTGAATCCCCGAGCGTGTCTAATATGAATTATATGCTTCTTGGACTTAATTGAATGTTTTAAATTTATTTTGGGTCTTAGTATAATTAATTTTGGACTCAAATGCCACTTTTTGATGTTTAGGGGTCATTTAGTAATTATGACCAAATTGAGTCCTTAGGTCGTTTCTTGAGCTAGGGAACTCGGGTTTGAGTTCCGACACCTTCTTTGTGTTCCATTTGGAAAATGGGATTCAATGAGACCAACCTTGCATTTTTATGACTTCGTTTCGACCCCTAAATCGAGCCACGTACACAAATACGCCCCTAAACCCTAGTGTGGGACCCTTGGAACTTTTGTG
>JBBMKE010436110.1:0-10093 GCA_037834125.1 Lippia alba
ATCAATCTACCTATACCCAATTAGCACCCACTTATCCACTAGGGTACATTAGAAAAACGGGGCCAATGGTACTTCAGGGAATTATTACCTTAACCTACGAACGTAATATGTAAAAAACATAAACTAGAAAAAATTATTCAACAAAATCATCGGACTCCTGCTCAGAAGCCGAGTCCTCAGAGGAAGTGGCCGCGTCCTTGCCGGAGGAATCCTCGGCCGCCGCCGCGCCACCTCCCACCGGCTCCGGAGCACGGGCCGGTGCACCAATGACGGCGGCGCTTAGTACCGAGTCAAGGCATCATCACCCGTACTGTCGCTGAAGATCTCCGCCATTGTGCGGTGGTGATTCTTCTTGTTTCTCGCAGAGTGACGGCAAGTATACACCTAGATATATAATTGTATGGTACATGAATATATTAATAATTACTTTTTTAAAAAATCAACATGATTAAACATTAGAAAATATTTATAAAAAAAAAATGTACAAGATTAATCGCCCTCCTTGGCCGCAAGATTGAAATAAAGTTCGAGGATGTTGGGGCAATTCTCGTAGCAAACGGGGGAACATAGGTGGTCAATCAACGCCGTGGTGTGAAGGCCGTTGGATGACATGCCGATGATCCGACGGTCCACGCCGCACGCCTTCACACATTTATCCGACTCGATGTATCCGGACAATCCCTCCGCCACTACGTCCGAGGTTTGACACGCGTAATTCCCGATCCTTTTTTCGTTCTTGCCGAGCTTCTCGACCACGCATCTCCTCCCCGACGATGCAACCGCATAGTTGCATAGTTTTATCGGCAATGTCTCGCATATCACTTCCGCTGTAGAAACATACGTAAAAATTGTCAAACAATATGAATAATAAAGAAGATAGGATCCAAAAGTATTGTATCACATATGTACCTAGTGTTCCCTCAACGAAGATGTTAAGAGGACACCACCATAAAAGATATATCTAAAATTGCTAAGCCTGATTAGCAACAAATATGTTAGTAAATTAAATACAGCTGTAATACTTGTTAGAGGTTAGTTAGCTTAGCTGTCACGTGGAGTTTCTCTATAAACTTTGTATATATATGTTGATAGATAATTCTGGAAGTAATACAAAAAGTCATTCATTCCCATACGACTTTTAGATTCAACAGAAGAGACAAGTAGTGAAGAACAGAATAATAAACAATTTTGTTGTAGAAGCTACATTTTGGGCTTTGATATTTTTTATTTTTTGATCTTTATGTGTTTTTTGGTTTTTTCTTTTTTTTTTTTTTCTTGTTATTTGAAGAATTGATATGTGAAGAAACTGGGGAGAGGCCTTGTCTATATAAGGGGATGAGGATTGAGGAATGCTAAATTTGGGAAGTTTGAATGTTTGATACATGTAATTGGAAGGTTGAGCGACCTCGTTGGATGCGGGCGGGTCGGCGGGACTAATCATAGTAATTGGATATCTTTTTCTCATTAATTAACGAATGCAAATTTAAATTTGTTCCACAAAATTGAAAATGTGTGGTTTTTATTATAATCTATGAATATTTAATACGTTTTCCAGCCCTTCATTATATTGAAAAATGAATGAGAAATGTAGAGTTTTTGAAGTATGTGATACGATAATAATTAGATTTTTTTTTTTTACTTGCATCGCTTTAAAGATCGCATAATTGCAATTCATTTTGTTTAAATGAAAATATTAATATAACTCTATTTATATGAGTTATGAGAATTATAATTTATCTTATTATATTAGAGTTTAGGTTAATATACGTGTGAGTGTGAGGAAATTTTTTATTCTCAATTTAAAAATTTAAGAAACAACCTAGCCACAATATTAAAATTTATTTCAAAGTTAAATTAAATTCAATATGTATTCCTCCAAGAATAATATGTCTTTAAAATTTTAAATTGAAGCAAGATGTAGGGCTGTCAATGGATAGGATTTTAATCCGAATTTCACCCGAATTTTAGTATATTTGTCCTATAAAAATGTCCGGTGGATTAAATATTCGTTATTCTAAATGAAACGAATATAGAATTAACGAATCCGATCTGTTAAGAATCCAAATCCGATTATATATATAATATTTAATTAAAATAAATTATTTAGTAAGATGACTAAAATTATAATTTTCAAATAATTATCACTCTAACATAGTGATTTATGACTGATGGGAAGCGTGATTTTGAAGGATAAAAATGCATATGAAAGCCAAGAATTTTACCCAGAAAACACAGTTTCAATACTCAACAGCAATGATAACAGTAAGTCGCCTACAAACATAATGCGAAATAACAAACCAAGAGTCCTTAATTAACAAAACATAATACCAAATAACAAACTAAGAGTCCTAATTAACAAAACACGCTCAAACAGATCAGGATGGAACACAAACAAAAAAAGACACAGATCCCTTCAAGTCTTGACCTTCCACAACAGCCCGTTAAAGCGTCAAAAGTCCCCAAAAACGATGCTCAAACACATCATGATCAAACACAAACAAATAAAGAAATTCGTGATCCTCCCAAGATGCATTTCAAGTCCATAGAGAAATATTGGTGGAAGAATTATACTCATGAATATTTCGATCATGTCCTTCCCCGGACTACGGGAACATAATCGTGGGGTTCAACTCCTGATGATTCCTGGACCTCCTTCAGCTCCTCTTCAAATGATTCAATACTCTCAATTTTAACATAGCGTAGGTAATGGCCCCCAAGTCTTCTACCTTTGGAAATATCCCCCATGTCTTCTACCTTTGAAAATATCTCCAGCATTGGTTTGATTGTCATTAGCTGTTGAAATCCTTACATATGCCTTTATTGAACTCCTTAAATATACCTTTGCATACGATTTTTTCCGGGAAATGACAATGACGTAGCTTGTTCTTCAATTCTTGGAAACTTATCTGGTACAAAATTGAATTAAGCATCAGGATAGATATAAAACACAAAAGAGAACAATCTGACACATGCCAAAAGAAGCAAAGAAAAAAAGACCTCTCGCCGGACAAGTATTTTAACAATCATAACGATTTGTAAAAGCAGGGTGCAAAGCATCGCCACGAGTAAATAATAAGGTCAAATATTTTTGCTCCAGTGGTATTCGATCCGGACTCGTCTGCATAGTGGGAATTAAAGTAAGACTCTCAAAACAATATGGAATGCACTCAATCACAAATGCATACTGGGAATTAAAGTAAGACTCTCAAAACAATATGGAATGCACTCAATCACAAATGTAGCGAGGTCCAGTACCTTTATCCCCAGCCTTCTCATTGTATTGTTGTCCTTGGGAATTTCAGCCTTCTCATTGTTCTCCATGGGAATTTCAGTCTTTTTCTTAGGATCATAGTTTTCATATATATTCTACAAGCCACGTTGCATAAGTTAGACATTAAAACAAACAGACACATGATAATAACAAAACAAGCAACATTGCAGATAAAATCGAAATGCATAGATTCATGCACGTGTACTCTTTTCAGGCGCGGCGCTGGGTTGGAGAAGAGCCTCCGAAGCCTGAGGTTAGCAAAGTCCAAATCCTTGAAATGATGAAGCCCAGCTCCAGCTGATGTCAAGGAGTTCCTCAACCCAAACCCAGAAGCGAACCCATGCCCATTATATTCCCAGACGAAATCTCTGCCAGACTCGCCAACCGCACCCCATAGCTGCCGGAAATGGCACCCTGCACCAGAAACCAGAAAACAGTAAGCTCAAGGCATCGTAAAATTTTTGAAAAAACCATATTGAAATTACAAGGTCGAGAAGATATTACTTTACTGCCACGAGACGATCGAATAGTCGAGAAAACATGATTTGTTTTGAAGAAGAAACTGAGATGAAGAGCGAGAACAGAGAAAAAAAAACTAAGAATTTGATAAGAGTGCCGAAATACAAGCGAGGACTAAGGCCTAGCTGCGTAACAAAGGCGTGAGCATGGCAACCTACACTGCTCCGCGCACCATGGCCATTACCACGTACACAGTGTACAGAGCAATACCACTTTTTCTGTTAAAAAGTCTTGGTGGCTTGGGGGATATTTAAAATGATTGGCTGTTTTTGTTTTTTGTTTTTTTTGGGTCCTAATTGGCTGTTTTTGTGGTTAAAGATAATGCAGCTAAACACACATATAAATTGACATTCCTAATTCCTAAAGTGCATGCTTTTAATTTCAATACAATTTGACAAGAAATTATATTTTAATGTCTTCAATGGCATAAAAGTGCCCAAAGTAATGTAATCTTTATAGAGTTTTAGGTCCATTCCAGTGATTCTTGAGCCTGATTCTTAAATGTAATATCCATAGGCTACAACTTTATTTTTATATTTTTGGAGAGAAGAAAAGGTAGGTATTTCGACAAAACAAGAATAATTTTAAAAGAAAAAAGTAAATTATTTATTGGAACGAGTTTTGGATTAAAAATTTATAAACCAAAAATAAAAGAAAGGTGAATTAACAAATTAATTGTTGAATTAAATAAAATGATTTAATAAATAAGTAACAAAAAGAAGAAAGAAAATATCGTCCGTAGTCCATTAATAATTTGGCCTTATCCAATGTTCTCCGTACATTTTATACAGAGAAATACACTGAGGAGGTAAAATAAAAGGGTAGTTTAGGAAAGTGAAATATTTGTGAAAATGCGAGTGGATTAGGGGACAGATCTCCGAAGAAGCAGGAAACCTGACACTTGAGAAACAGAAAAAGATGGGTGTGAAACAACAAAGTGGGCCTTAGGTGTGGGCTAAAATTTCAACAAGGTCCATGCTTAAATAGTCGAATTGAACACAATTTTCAAGTGAAGGTCTTAATATTTGGACAATTTTCAGAGTTTAGATTTATATTGTTAGTTGAGAGCTAAACTTTTTTTCTTTTTTTTTTTTCATTTGACATTGAATTTAGAACAACATGTAGGCTTTAAATTATGAGTAGTGAGGTTTTTGAGCTTACATTTTGTTCTAATTATGTGAGACTCTTATCATAACTAGTGAAAACAATAAGATTTATTTAAATATTTTTAATAATTGAATTATAAAAATATAATTATTTAAAATATTAATATTTTAATTTTAAATATAATGATGAGAAATAGTCCATATAGAAATAAAAAATTTATACTCTTAAATTAATACTCAGGTACAAACACTTTTTAAAATACTATATATTTTATAATATCATATCATATTCGTGTTAAATACCTTGTCTGACGTTTCTCACTTGTTAAATTTAAAAACTAATATGTATTGTATTATATTTATATCTATGCATTATAGACAATCAGTTACTCAGACATTTATAAAAATCGTTAGATAGTTAAATTAAATATGATAAATTAAATTATAATATATTTTTTTATATATAATTTGATTTGTAAAATCGTCTTGTTTTCATTGGATTAATTAGTCTTATTTTTTATTATATAAATTATTCTAATTTACATAAATAAATATGTTTAACAAATTTAATACTTTAAAATGAACCCATAGCTGCTGGAAATGGCAACCTGGCATGCAGCTGAAACCAGAAAAAATAAGCTCAAAAATTCTTTTCAACCCGTAAATTTTAATGCGAAAAGGTTATATGAGATATATTGAAATTTCTAGTCAAGATTTTTATTTTATTGAGCGTGTCACGAGATGACCGATAAG
Source organism: Lippia alba (assembly GCA_037834125.1). NCBI lineage: Eukaryota > Viridiplantae > Streptophyta > Magnoliopsida > Lamiales > Verbenaceae > Lippia > Lippia alba. The sequence goes on from JBBMKE010436110.1 coordinate 5,650, forward strand.
CAAAGCGTCCGATTCGAGAAAACATGATTAGTTCAGAGATCCGGACAGTGAAGATATTTCGGTTATCGCACGTTCTTTTCCATGTATTTTTATCTATTAAAATTTTTATTCTTGGTTAGAATTTTTCAATTTTAATTTGCGCATATCATCAAACCATAGTTATTCGACATCATATTTTTAAGATTGTAGTAAGATAATCAATAGCAATTGGTATGTACTAGAATTTCTTTTTTCTCTTTGAAGATTTACTTTGAGAAATGGTATATATATATATATATACTAAAGCAAAAACATATAATAGTAGAAAATCAAATTTCTTTAATTTTTATGGATCTTCTAGGAAAGAAGACAACATTCTGCTTGAAGATTGCTCTCACTGATCAAAGTGTTTTTTTCTCAAGAACATAGAAATTGGAATAATTAATTTTTTTATATTTTTCTTCTATTCCTACAATTTGAAAGGAAAAGAACACTCAGACAGTATTGATTCAAATCCAATTCCATCGCAAATAGAGAGGCAAGAGTTTAATATATTACTTGAAAATCAATTTTCTTTTATTTTTACAATGTTCAACGCTTAAACATTTAACACACAATTATGTTTTCGTCAGAAAATATTATTTACAGAGATTAGCATTAGAAGTGTCCACATTGGAATTAAGGCATTTCATCTTTTCTATGGTTCATACGTAAGCAAACACATTCTGTCAGTGACTTGGGATCATTTACGGTGGTTTAACTAAGAAGTGTTTCAAGTCCTCCTTCAATTTGACTGTATCGCCATAAGATAAGACCGCATGTAGTCCTTCTGTCGATAAATTGATTTGGGATTCAAGAGGTAAGTGTTGTTCAGTGCGTGTTATCGATTTATCTAAATTTGTCGCAGTATATCATGACATCTATTAATGACGATGGAGTTTAAAATGTATACAATTTCCAGCTATTGACATCGTTTTAAGAGAATCAAGTTTTACAAATTTTCATTTATAAGACTATATATATTTGTTATTTTTTTTCGGTGTTAACAGACAGATAAATATATCGGACATTTACATCTATTTATTTCAAAGAGAAATATCTCTCCACAGATTTGGGTGTTGAAATCTTAAGCTAATTATTTTATTTTACTAATTTAAGGAAAAATTATACATATAGATAGATACTAGTATGATCAGACTAATTTGTACATATTAATTTTGCAATGCTTCTACCAAAAAATTAATTTTGCAATGCAATATTTTCTTTTAATGAAGTTTAGTAGTATATTATTTATACTTTTTATATGAAGTACATTAATATATTATAATTTTTGTTTGTTTGTTTATGGGCGAGTTTTTTTTAGTCTATCTCATTAGTTTTTCTTTATGTATTGAATTATTTCGATAAAAAAAAAATTATATAAATGTATTTTATGTTAATATCTTAAAAAATAATTTTAAAATATGACAAATTATTATTTATTAAATGTTGCACTAATAATAAGGGACAATTTTCATATGGTGTCGAATAATATTATTTTTACTTTGCACACGCAACGAGTGTGCCCCAGTCGCTAGTATATATAAGAGCGGAAGGGGATTTTCGTCGTCCGGTTCTACGCTTAATGAGAAGTAGGGGATTGTTTCTTGCATTTTTTTTTTTGTTTGTTTGAGATTTTCAGTTCCTTTTTTTCTGTATACTAAGGTATAGTGTTGATATCTTGTGGGTTGGGTTCAGACTTTTTTATGGATGGACTGGAAGTGAAACTGATGGAGAAGTGTGTGTCGGAAAATTTTGGAGCTCCTGGTGTTGAAATTTGACTAACCCATTTAGTTTTTGTTGTTTATTGGAGTTTATTTTCTGTTCTTTTGTGAATTGATGTTTATGTTAAATGGAACTTATGTGATTCGTTGGAGTGGAGTTTATTTTTAGCCTGTTTTTTGGACGATTCAAATACTTTCCTTGTTATGTTGAACTGATAAACGATCATCTTTGATAATAGGACTTCAAAGCTTTCACGCAGGGACAACATTCAGGTATGCAGAGTATGAATCTTCTTTTTAATATTTATATGAAAAGAGTATTACTTTTCAGGATGACAGGAGTAGTAGATTGAATTTGTATCATTGTTTGGGAACAGGATTTGTTTTTTGTGTGTAGAAAGTACTGAAGAATAATGAAATGCTTTTGATTCTCTTAATTGGACTTAAAGAAATCTCTTAAATGAGGAAACTCCTATTATGTAGAAGAGGATATCATGCTTAATTAATAGATGTTTTAGTATCCAGTTCGATCTGTTTAAGCTAGACAAAGTAGATCAGGTAAATCCTTGCCTCTTAGATTAACTATTGCGCGATTCAAAGTTTTGGGCTACTGTTGGTACGTTACATAGAACTTCCTGCTTTGGTAATATGTTTGATCAGAGCTTTGCATTAGCAATAGAACACAAGTTGTATCTAATGTGAAATTTGAGTTAGATATTTATCTCATCCAACTTTCTGATATCTTCACCCACACTTGAAGTAATTATATCTGCATGTTGTCTAACTATATTTCCAGGAGGTTCACGACTACTTGAAAACTGTTTGTCAGGATTTGCACATAACTCGAGGCAAATATGATGAGTAGCCACTTTATCCAGAGACCAAAATATTAACAATCGGTCAGTTTAAGCTCAGTGTGTGTCATGGTCTTCAGGTGTGATTGATCTCTTTGCTTGAACTTGAATCTGCATATTTTTATTAACCTGATCTTCTTCTTCTTGTTTCTTAGCTGCTGTAATTTGTTTATGCCAATTCGGATTTTGGACATAGATTGTTGTTTGCAGGTTTGGTTAGTGTGGAAAAACAATCTTATTCCTCATTTTCTATGTAACATTTTATAATCTCGGGACATATTTTATTATAATTCGAAATGAAAATACCAAAGATTTGACCAAAGTTGATGTAGTTAGGTAAAATTAACAGAAGATGGACAAAATCTTGATTTCTTTTAATAAATTTTCGATTACATCATAGACTAAGGATACTATTTTATTTTTATGTTTTCAGTTAAAATACAAAATTAAACCCAAATAGCAATATAAATTCCCCTACAATGTACTCTTTATCAGGCTTCAAGTAAATACATGCATAATTCAGGTGGACTGGGTCCAAGAACTAATTAATAAGGCCGAACACGATGATCCATAACCAACTATAGAGGTTCATATTTCACACACTGATAAGAAGGTAAGAGTGAATTTTGTTTTGGGTGAGTGTTTTCATTTCCAAAATTAAGTATTTATCACTAGAGCTTATTCGTGCTGAAATTAGTCCTTGTGTCTTCAAGCTTAATAGAAGCTTTGAAGTCTGCAGTTACATAATTGTGGGGTTATTACATTGACTGCTCCTACACCCTTTTGCATTTATACAAACTTCCGTCATAGTTTCAAATTATGTGTCCCTTTTTGGATCATCAAAATTTAGTTTTACGGTCGGGAGCTCTGGGTGGTTTGTAAGCAATTAGGGGACATTATTTGTGTAGTTATTTATAATTTTGTGTGCCTGTGGTGATTTTCAGCGAGCATAGAGAGACTCTGGTTCTAAAAATGGGTAAAACCTTATTTTAGCATCGATGTTGTTTTATTGATTATGTTAGCTAAGTTCTCCTCAAAATAACATAAAGGCATAATTTCACCGACATACCATGTGGTTTGACATAATTACACGAACTTCTCGCGAAGTTTGAAGAGTTATAAAAAGTTGCCTTCTCAAGGAATTTACTCTACATCTAGCTTGATGACTTTGATAACTCATCTCTAATGTTTTATGAACATCCTATTTTTTCCTTGACAACTAATAGTAGATATTTGGCTTTAAGTTCACGAATATAAGTATATGACCACAAGCGTCGGGTCGAACCTTATGGCATGTATGGAAAAGCTTTTGTTTTTTTTCAAACTTGAGAAAAAGTTTGTGTAATTTGGTCAAACTTCAGGTAATGTCAGTGTCATTATCTCTGGCATAAACTAAAACTCTGTTGTCTTTTTGAATGAGAGTAGTTGTTTCATTCTTGATACCGACTCATTCATACTGTCACCTATACATATTGCATAATTGTTTTTGTTTTTTTAATAATTTTATCAGTTTGATACTTTGTTGTGCTTGTGGTAGATATTCAACTTTTAGTTTATGGTTTTCAACAAAATGAATGAGGAAAAAAGTTGTTCCTTCAGAGGTAACCATTACGCTTCTCCAATGAGCAATAGAAAATAGGGGAAGATGAAAATGTTCAATATCCCAAATAATATCCTTTTCTGGCTGAAGGGCGATTGCACTTAGAGATTGAATGCAGATCTTAATTGTTTGTAACATGTTTGGCTATATTACATTAGGAACTTACACTGGGCATGAATGGTGCATAGCTTTTCGGTGGTGAAGATTGATCATTAGAAATTTACATTGAGCATGATTGGTGCATAGCT
>JBBMKE010436121.1:0-10092 GCA_037834125.1 Lippia alba
TACCGTTATTGATTGACACCCTTGGGGACGCCCTTGGGGGAGTTGGGCCCAGGTATCTTACGGAAGGGACTATTGGGTGGCACGGGCCGACGGTAGGATCCTATTTGTCCGATACCATTGCGCAGGATCCAATTACCCTTACAGTCGGATGTTGGATGTAATGGAATTGGGTCGGTGTATTGACCCGGGCACGGGTACACCTTTCCGATACTGTTCTCGAGACATTATCCACGACGTCTCGATCTTTTGGATGGAGGAGGGATTGTTTTGTTTTATTCATTTTTGGAAGTAAAGGTTGGAGACTTTCTGCTCACCATTGCATCATCATCCGAATCATTTACTTTATCAAAATAATATTATTTTAGCACGTTTAAATTCCTGTTATTTATTATTTTATATTGTTTTTGTGATTTTATTATATTTATATATTCGGCTTCACTAAATCCTTTTGACTTACAATCCCCCTTCTGTTCATTGCCTCAGAATAGGTACCACGTCAGCTACAACACCAATAGGAGAATCCTCAGTAGGAGGTGTCACCTTCTGTCTAAAAGTAGGTACTGTGTAATATAGACCTGACTGTAAAATAGGGTTTTAAGACGTACTTCCTTTTTTTTGATAGGTTGTACTTTTGGGCCCTGATATCGTTCCGCTTGTAACGTTAAGTTTATCTAATATGCGTACATTAGTGCTTCCGCTTACTCTAATACTACTGTTTTGCGGTGAACGTATTATATATTAAAAAATAAAATTTTTCGATATGTAATACGGTCATTAGTGGGCCCCGATCATTTTTTAAGAGGGGTCTCACAATCACCCTATACGTACCTAGATCTGCCACCATTAAAATATCCCGCCACCACCTTCTCTACCAAATCCACCCCAGCCACCAGCTACCACCAGGAATCTTGTCATCATGCTCTTGTGATCTTAAGGGAGATTTATTCAACCACAGCTACAAAAAGTATAAGAATTAGATTTACATAAAAATAAAAGAGAGAGACATGCAGCGGCTCTGGAGATTTTGGCGGTGGTGGTGAACATCGGTCCTTGTCAACGACGGAGAGAAGGTGCTGAAGATTTTAGGGGAGGGAGTGTGGGTTCCAGATTGGAGCTTCTGCATTTATGGGAGGCAAATTATCCGTGGTGGTGTGCGGTGGTGATTTGCTGGGTGGTGATGCGCTGGAAATTTGTGAATGGCAGTGGAGGTAGCTACGGTGATTTTTCGTGGTGGTGAGGCGCTGAAGATTTTTCAATAGTGGTGGTGGTGGCGGCGGCAATGACGATGATTTTACATGGCAGCCGCAATATGCATGGTTCTATGCGGTGGGGGTCGTGCATGATGGGTGGGGCTGAAGAGTGAAGATTGGGGTATATAGTTTTTTTTTTCTTTTTATTTTAATATATGAATAGTCGGATTTACCCTTTGTGTTCTCGATGTGTGGTATTTTTGAATAAAAACCACTAAAAAATAAATTGGAACGGTGGTTTGTTAAAATATAATAGTTTGGATGGTAGTACTATAGTCAAAATAATTTAGATGACGAGTTACAAAATAGATCACAAACGTAAATATTTTATTTTTATTTAGCAGGCTTCATGGTGTAGATTGTCCGAAGAAACGTGAGTCACAAAAGGATTACAACAATGCTAAAGAGAGTAATACCCTATGATGCACGAATACGGATATGACATGATATAAATATGATGACACATATTTTTTTTTAAATTTCTCGTGTGAGGAGTATCAAACACAGTATTCGACATGATACAATACCACAAAATGATATTTTTTTAAAAGTTTACATACATCACAATAACGGACGAGAGATTATGAAATTAGTAAGTGTAACCGCTTAGTCGCATCAATCTTATCTGGCACATCAATGCTTGGAGTAGATGGTCTGAAGAAAGGTGAGGCACAAGAGAACAGCAGCGCTCAAGAGAGCAATAACAGACCAAGGATTACGAAAGTAAGTGTAACCCAGCTCAGCCATCCATGTCTTAGCCTTGCTTCGACAATGCCAGTCAATCTTCATCTTCATATCATTAAACATGTCATTATCCATTCCGTAAATGTCGATTTCTTTGAATGTCTTCATGACTTGCTCATCATTCATGTAAGACGACAACACGCCCTTTTCCCGCAGCTCTCTGACGTCATTGGGACTCTCAATCAGTGATTGCATGAAATTAATGTACGAGATGACCTCAATGTTCGTCTCAGTTTCTGGGGACATCTCAAAGGCGATTACATTTGAGAAGAACACCTTGCTATTGTTATTGATAAAGAAAGTGGGAAGCAGCAGTCTCCCGAAGAACCAATAGGACTCAAATCTGATGTCGGTTAAGCATTTGGAACTCAGGTGGACTTGAATACCCTTTGCTTTCAGTTCCATCACGGAACGAGATGGGTGATTTGGGATGTGAGAATGGGTAATTTCGCAGCTTTTCCATTTCAGGTTTTTGAAAAACTTATGGAGAAACTCATTAATTTTTGATCCATTAGTGCCATTGCTCCTCTGCGGCATGATGCACGCTGTGTGGTAGAGCTGTATAAGGTGAAGAGGTTCTTGTCCTTTGCCATCTCCACAAGGTCCAACTCCAAATGGATCCGATAACTCATGATCAGAAGACGTTATGCTTACGGACTTCCGAATAAATTCTTCCACACGAGTATCATCATGATCGCCCTTGAATAATGTTAGTTTGCTTAAGAGCTTGATTGCCCATAATGGAACCTGATTCTCCAACATGTAGAAATCACGCCACAGGAATATGCTTCCAGACAAGCCAAGGCGACGGTCTATATGACGTTCAAATTCACTATTACCAAACGCCTCCATACAGTATACAAGGAAGCATGCGTCAAGAAGCATCATCTCAGCCAATGTCTCGTCGTCGTAACCTTCCAGGCCTCCGTAGAAGTTTCTGATCTCTTGTGACCGCTTCAGAAACTCGCCGCGAGCGAAGCCTTTGCCGTTTTCGTCCAGCTTAACACCGAGGACCTCGTTTTTAAGTTGCTCCTCCTGATGAAACCGGACTTTGTCGTGGTGATATGGGCCCAGCGGCAAAACGACGGGAGCATAAAGATGTTCCTTGTTTGCTCGCACTTGTGCTGGAACTCTGTGCAGCCGTCGGATCGTCGTAATTTCAGATGGGATATCCACGGTGGTGGAGGGGTCGCTTTGTTCATCAGCAATGTTGGCAACTTCTTTCCAGCTTTTGTCATCTTCTGTGCAGTTTGAGAGACTTGCCATTAGAGGATATATGTCCTCTGTTTGTGTGTTTGTTATTGAGTAATATTTTATTTGGTAATGCTGCTTTCAGTCGTGGTGGACCGGCAGTTTTTATATTTTGTTCATCATATGGAAATGATGTCACTTATTCTTTCTGCGCATTTTTTTTTTCTTTTTGGGAGAATATTATGAAAATTTTTAGTTCAAACTCATCAGGCCACACAATTTGAACTCAATCAATTATAATATTAAGTATTATATATTATTAATTAAATGCTAGGGTTCGCGCGCGTTTTATCTTTGGGTATGGGACAACCTTAAATCTCCCGACCAACTTCTCACCCTTTGAGTTGCTATAAGTCAGCAAGGAGACTTTGAGGTGGATGTCCTAATCTACAGTAACCATGGAATTGGATATGAAGTATGGAGCTTAAATAGTCGAACCAACTATTCTGCCCTTTATGGTGTCTATAGACTATAAGTTAGTAAGAGGATTTTGAGGTGGATACCCTGTTCTATGTCAACTGTCGTAGAGAAGATCATAACCTATCTATGCTAATTGTCATAGAGAAGATTGTAACCTAAGTGAGGCTCCGTCTCTATTATTTATATTGTGGGTATACATACATAATTACAATATTAACATGCCATAAGATACAAATTAAAGCACAAGCAACGACGATAAATTTTGATAAATCTTCTGTCGTTGTGTTCAGCCCAAACGTAAAGATGGAGGAGCCGTAGAGATTGACAAGAAAGCTGGGAGTAAAGGTGGTTAAAAGGCATGGAATATATCTTGGTTTACCGGTGATAGTACCCACGCATCAAAGAAGGAGGTTTTTGCTTCTCTTGGCGAAGGAATTATTCTAGTCATCACTTTATGGACAGGTCAGTTACTTCGGTTGCATAGAGACTCTATATCCCAGTTGCAGTATTTACCTCGAACACTAGAAAAACTTCAACCGTGCAATGACGGAGGGCCTTTTCTTTTTCAAGGATGCAATTAGATTTTGTTTCATAAACTTCACGTGATATCAGTACAGAATCTGCATAACAATTTCATTGATTTCGTTTTCCTTGTTGCATTTTACATGACGTACAGATGGCAAATGTGTTCTTTAAGGAGGTGGTTTATCGATTTGTTAATTCATTCATCCACCGGTGCGGACTGATATATGGACCCCGGGTAGCACTTCTCGAGAGTACTAGTGAGCAGAGAGCATGAAACTGTTGCCCTAATTAGTTCCTTTGATATACTTGCTTTGTAATTTTAGCGTAACAGAGAGCCATTCTATTTCAAAGCTGATGTTTCTTACCCAAGGTGTTTATGTTTTATTTGACAATGTATTTCATTCATAGATGTATGAGATGCGTACGATATCTCAGTTGATATATAATGTATAATCACCCATGTATTTTATCAGATTTCATCCGTCCAACTAGTGAAAAAGTCAAATAGAAGATTTGATCCGATAAGAACATTATGCTGGAATTTAGCCTAAGCCCCTAATGTCTGTTTGGTTTTTCTCCTGAATTGTCTTCCAGTTAATTATCAGCTTCCGCTTCAGTGCACTGAAATCTGAACTAAATGACCTCTCTAAATATATTAATTAATGCTTTACATGTCCACCCACTATTATATTTGAAGCGTACAAATTAATAAACTAATGATATAATTGGTATGATCTATTATGCACGATTGTGGCGATACGAAAATGACACGATACAAACACGGCAATACGATTTTTTTTTTTAAAAATTTAAAATATGACACAGTTCCGACATAGTTATATATATATATATATATATATATATATATATATATATTACAAACTTAAATAACATACATCATTTTCCAATTCAACATTTAAAATAATCATAAATAATATTGATATATTTTTCTATGTAATAATATTATAAAAAATAAATTAAATTTAAATTAATATTATACATCTTTTAGTAAATTTATATAATTCTTTTTTTTTCTTAAAAATTATATCCTCAAATTTTCAGAAAAAAAAAGTTTTTTGTTTTTTGAATTTTTGGTGTTAAAGTGTCCGGATCATGTCAGATACTTCTTGAGCCGTGTTGGACATGTGCCTGGACTGTGTCCCCAACGTGTCCGATATTTTTTTTGGACACCTTTTGATGTGTCGGACACATTTCCGACACTATATAGAACAAAAATTCGAAATGTCCGTGCATTATAGGATATGATGTAATGATGTATGAATGTAATGAACATTTCTGTGTTTATTCTCAAATGACAAAATACAATTAAAAATGCTCATTTCTAAAATAATGTTTATTCTAACATTCATGATATTATCCATTACCCCTGACCATCGGCATAGTATTATCAATTCACAATCTATTTAGAATCATCAAATATTTTACTTTTACAGAATTATCCTTATCAAATCTGATTAAATCTGATTTCATTTTTTTTCTTGTGTTGGTTTTTTCTTTGCTGTAATTTGCACTATCATCATACCCATCAAATTTTATAAAATCAAATTTCATTATTTTCTATTTTTTTGTATTTTTTTTAGACTTATGTTATTTTTCCACCTATTGTCTACCCACCAAATCTAGAACTCATTCTTTTCCTTTGTTATAATTCTTCCACCTATACAAGATTCCGTCTCTTTCTTTTTTCTTATGTTATTATTCGAACCTTATTCTTTTCTATTCTCCCTTTTTTCTTCTGCTATTTTTCAGGCATCGTCAAATATAATCTAACAAAATGAAGTCTCATTTTTTTTTTCTCTTTCTGTCTTTTGATCATCTTTCTCACAAAATCTAATATATTTAAATTTGATTCTTTTAAGGGACATTTTTTCAAAACTCCCCATGAATTCAAAAAAATTTAGTTCACTCCCCAATAAAACACAAGAATTGGGTATTCAAATCGTAATATCGCGTATCTAAATCGCAATATGGGATATTTGCTGTCCAGATTGGGGAGTAAAATCAAATTTTGAAACTCAATTGGAGAGTGAACTCAAAAATTTTTCGACCTGGGGAGTGAACTAAAAATTGAGTATACAATTGAGGATTTTTTCATAATTTCCCTGTTCGTTTAAAGAATAGTTTTGTTATTTGATATAATTTTATCTCATTATAATCTCTTAAACATTGTTGTCAATTATAAGAATGGAATGACATAAGTAACAACGTTTCCATTCCTCCTACATACTAATTATAAGAATAAAATTATATGAAAATCATTTCATTATCATGTTCATTCTATTCTCACTAAAATCATTCCATTGCCATATACATTTCATTTTCATTGTAATTCCATTTTTAAGTAATTCTATTCCATTATATCAATCATATCTTAAGATATGTAATACGTAATTGAAATGAAAAATCCAATACCGAGCCGGGGATACATTGTCCTTTCAAATAAGAAACCCTCTTCGATTGAAGAGTCCATGCAAGAAGCAACCGTACGAAATCTATATCCCTGCAAATTATAAGGAGCAGAAAAACGCAATAAAAAGTGTGGTGCACATCTTCTTAATTATTGCCCATTCTCAAAATCACATTCACATTCCAAGTCCAATATCTAAGCCAAATAAGTGGAAAATGCGAAGAGCTGTCCAATTCCAACACCCTTTTGCAGCTCAATCCACATTCAACCTTTAGTTTATCTCCAAAACCTTTTACCCAATAATTCACCCACTTTACAATTATATATATATCCCTCCAGCTGGAAAATTGATCTGTTATCATTATGAATATTGATTGTGTCTCGGATATTACATATATATAGCCCCAAAATAATTTTTTAAATTTGGGATCCAGCTATAAATTTTCTTCTTGATGTGATCCTATAAATATCATGTAATTTTATATCTCCACCACGAAATTAAATTACTTTTGATTTTTTGCACACATGATAACATCATACCTTTATTTTTTTTCTTCTTCTTTTCTCTTTTGATCGTTATATCATAACTCATAACCAAAGGTAATCATTATGAGACAGAATTTGTGGGACATTGACGACATTAAAGTACCTTTCTCATCAATGTTTCTAAAATTTTGTTGATTCATTATTTATCTCCGTTATATAGTTTATTTTTTATTTGCTGAATTATATGATTTTTTTCGTACTTTTAGTTGGACAGTACTATTTGCCATACATTAGGATTTTATTTTGTTAAATTTTCCGTGTAATCTGAATCATTAGAAGCCTTAAACTACAACTAGTTGGATTCTATTTTGTTGGGAATTATTGTCGCAAGAAAGCACCATGGGGATGTTAGATGAGTCCAAAAAGAGCCGCAATTGGCAAGTGATTACTACTGGTCAGTGCTGCCACATACATATGTACACACACACAGAGCAAATATTAGATATCAATTCATAATAGTGAATCCGACAATCAAGTACAAGAATAAAGATAATACTCGATGCATATTAAGATTTTATGGATAAGTTAGCTTATCTTTTCTTCTTGAAGTCCTTGAATGGGTAAGAATTAACCAAGTTAAATTTGCTTGTTTACATTTGTAACTAAGAGGAATTGCATAATTAAGTTGGAACAGCGATGAGATTGTTTGCTGCAAGCCTGCCGCTTCCCTGGCGGATCATGTTGCTGTCCGGCGGAGGATTGGGTGCCTCTCGTGGAGGTCAATGAACAATCCGAGTTAGTGGAACATGTAATTGAGATTGGTGTTATGACTTGGTCCAAACTTGTAATCTTCTGTTTGGACACTTTATTTTGAGTTACTTGACAAGCGAATTATAGTTCGTTGTATTATCCTTTTATGCTTTCAGTTGATTTATATACGAGTAGGGGTCTCTATAATCACCTAACTCCCGTCTTCTCGATCCGTTTTAATTTTAAAAAAAAAGTTTGGGAAAAGACAAAAGGTACTAAAATTCCCTTAATCTTAATTTTATGTTACAAATACCCTTTAACACAATGCATTGATATTACATGTACAAATAGATACTTTAAAAGTTAGAGAATTTATACTTTATGTGACTTGTACGCTTGGACACATTCCCACGGTGCATGAACCGCGATAATAATTTTTAGGTGATGCCAATTGTGCAGAAATAATATTATGATAACTTTGAACTTGGAATTATGTATGTTTGGAATATAATAAAGAAATTATCAAAGATTGGTTGATTGCATATTTGCGTGTGTGTATGGGGTGCTACATTATTGGGGTTGGACCATATATCGGTTATTGTGTTTCCTTGGTGTCTCTAGGGAATTGTTCCCAGGATTTTCTAATAAAAAGCTTATTTTTGTTAGTCTTCATATATAATGAAGTAAGAAACTTTTGTTATTCTTCGTGATCTTATTACCAGATGTGGATAATCAATGTAGTAAATAAAAAAATTAAAAAAAATTAAAGAGATTTAAGATTCCACATTGATGAAAATCTTGAAAGGCTAGAGGCTATATTTTAGAGTTAGATTTTAATTATTTTCACATATGATATTATGCAGAAAGATACATATACATAATCTATGCGGATCGCAAGAAATCTGACAAACTGATATGAAAAATATTTCATATGATACAACATGGTCTTTGCAGGATTCCAATATCAGCATGAAATTGGCGCATCAAAATCTTATGTAGCATGAGCGTGATCTTTATCCTGACAGCAATCATTTATATTTATTGTTTTTAGTTTCTGCTTAGACAATGGTAAATCAAGTTAGGACCGGATATTAATTTTTTGTCATGCCTGTTTGTTGTTTAATAATCATTATATTAAATCTTATAGTTCTAAACACTTGCAATAAATGTATCAGACTCCGTAATATTAGAAATTTTGTGCATTTTTTCAAATTAAATACAATGAATATATTGTAATCTTTAAACTTTGAATATAGGAAAAAATGTAAATTTTTGATCCCGTTAGTTTGTAATTTTGTTATTTTAGTTTTGTTCATTTTAAAAATTGCAATTAAATCCTATATGATGGACCCAAAATACGCTCGCCTCTCCGACCGTCCACATGTCAGGATCGTGGAAGACTCCCTTCATGGTACGGTGACATCTTAGCAGAACGCTCGGACAGTTGAGGCTCGCGGTCCAGACCCAACCTCAACTCTCGCAGCTGATCTTTCCTAAGAAACCACCCCGAGTTGAATTTTACCCTCGAATGAGTCAACCTTCGAGCCTCCAACGCTCGTAGGTTCAACTCTCCACCCTAGGGATGTAAACAAAATGAGCCCGTTCGCGAACCTAACTAGCCGAATTAATGAAGGTTCGAGCTTGAGTTCAAGAAAATAGAACCCGAACCGAACCTTGGCTCGATTCGTGGCTTTAATGAACGAATTCGAACCCCGTCTTTCTAAAATTTAGGCTCGCGAACCCCTATATATATATATATATTATATCAAAAAAATAAAATAAAAAGATTAGTTAAATACTTGCACATTAGCCGCCCTATCTCTATTTCTTAATCTGAAGTCTAAACCCTAGATCTCTCAAGTTTCATTCATCCCCATCTCCATTCTTTACCGCCCAAGCTGCTACCGTGTCTCCACCACCATAGAGCCACCTCCTATCCCCACCTTTTCTCCTCCGCCACCATTACCTCGTTGCCACCATTTCTGCCGCCACTCGCCACCATTTTCCATCACACTTCCCATTCGCTGCCGCAGCACCATGATTTCTGCTCCCACCACCGCACTGCTATTCGCGCCACCCCGACTTCTCCTCTCTTAGATCTACCTCGCAAGTGCCACTCCTCATGCTCGTCGCACCACGACCCAGTTCTCCTACTCGCTGTGCCAACATCTTTCCGCCTCTGCAAGCACCGCCACCCCACCAACGCCCACTATCGCGATTCTACTCCAAGTATAGATC